>JARQZJ010000003.1:6927500-7045000 GCA_030704895.1 Henosepilachna vigintioctopunctata | reverse complement strand
AACTCGTGCGCTTCGAAAATATCATCGATCTTGTTGAATGATAATAGGATACAATTGTTTCATCATTATTATGAATCATCAGTCGGTATTTAATGAAATCAATCAAGAATCGATGACTTTCAAAACGCCCTCAGGATCTCGATCCGAATGAGGGGAACAACAATTTGTGAAAATTGACGTGAGCTTCCTCTATCGAAGAAAAGACGAATGAACTCTTTCTACCGTTCTAGATTCCTACTCATGACAACATTAGTGCGAGTATGTGGGACTTTTTCGTCATTGCATTCGAACTCCAAAGAAATCTGTCTGCAATGTGTAAGAATGGTCCCATGCCTAATCGGTCCAGATCACGCCACATCGGGCAAAGTGATAGATAGTTTCAAGATTCACAAATCATTCATACTAGTAAATACTGAGACTCTTAATCGGAATATGGAAGTATTTCGAATAAAACTGAATAAATCAGGGAGCTGTGTACACAAATGTTGTGCGCTTAAAAAAGTGCGCTTCGAAAAAATCATCGATCTCTATTGAAGAAAAGACAAATAAACTCTCCCTAGCGTTCTAGATTGATCGCTCCATTTGAGATTGATCTAGATTCTAGCCGACTTAAGAGATAGCGCGCTTAAAAAAAGTGCGCTTCGAAAAAATCATCGATCTCTATAGAAGAAAAGACGAATAAACTCTCCCTAGCGTTCTAGATTGATCGCTGCATTTGAGATTGATCTAGATTCTAGATGATCGCTTCAGATCTCTCCCCGGCGGGCAAAAGGATAGGTTTCAAGATTCACTTTTCATCTTCTCTGAAGACTAATATTAGTTTTACGTTTTGAACTTTGTCAATCCTTTTTCTCATTGACTATTGTTCAATTTTGTTAGATGGAGGAATTGCTAATAAAGATAAGTTCGTTTACGGTCTCACTGAGTGAGTGTAACTAGACAATTTTATTTTAACATGTTGTGTGATGTTGCTCTACTCTATAGTCGTTAAGACTATGTCGCATGAAGAAGAAGAGAACGCTACAATGTCTACTCAGAAAGGTGCAATATAATGTTCTTTGCGATCCTGCATGTTATCCGCATACCTACTTTTTGTCATGACCTGTCTTATTCCAATGACCTGAAGAAAATACGAGCTGGTCACTTCTTTAAAAACATTTATGAGACATTCTCAAATATGGTCATTACTATTCACTTAACGTATTAAGTAGAATTGATTGAATGAATTTTATTTTTGGCGAGAATATTATTCGATGAAGCTATATTATGATTTTGCTAATGAGCTTATTTGCCTTCGCAATTATTTTACCATCGAGGTAATTCTGCCGTTGGTGTAATAGTGTTTTTAGTGATTTTGCCGTTTTATATTAAATCCTAGCTGATTAATCTAGGAATCAATTAGAAATTATAGCAATAAAAATGAAACTGGACATGAATATCTATAAAATAAATTGTCACTGGCGAATTCATTAATAGAGTTGATTCAATGAAAACGAAGAAACTAGATTACTCACAGCCGTGTTCGAAAGCATTTCAGATTTTTTGTTCTGACATGTAAATCGGCAACCACTTGGTTGGTTAGTGCGTGTTCATTAAGTTATATAGAAATAGCTATTAAGAATCTGTCAGTAAGACATCTACAACAAGTGTTTATAACTACTATGCATAATTTATATTTCTATATAACTTATGATTTTTTGTGTTTTTTGAAATTGTATACGCCGGAGATTTTAAAAGTTTTTGCTAATTTATTGTGAATAGTAATGGTAGTCTCGGTACGTATTACACCAAAATATAGATCCTAATTCAAAATTTCATTTAAATATAAAACAATTGAGAAACATCATGTACCTAGTTGATGTTGTAAGGGTGCCGATCTCTATTATTTTTATTTTCAAAACATAACAGCCTTTTCATTGATAGTGTCGGCTCACATTCGGACTGTATTTTTGAGGTCCACTGTGTTAGATCAAGTATCTATTTAGCAGGGTGACGTTGAATGCAAACAATGAATGGAGCGCGGCATAACAAAGATACGAGGGGTTGAATATAATGCGGTGGTTCCGCTATATTAGTCGAAGGGTGGGCGAATTGAACAATGAATCTGGAACAGGATAGTCCTAGCAGTATGTGTATCAAATGCTTCAGAATGAATACTAAAGTAATTTCCTTTGTAATTGATGTATATATATATATATATATATATATTTCTTGAAATTTCTAAAAACTTTCAAAATAATATATATATATATATATATATATATATATATATATATATATATATATATATATATATATATATATATATATATATATATATATATATATATATATATATATATATATATATATATATATATATATTCAGTGTTTAATTGGGATTGCAGTCAAGAACAGGAAAATCAGTTACCTCTTTAGTGTTTACCAAACTTTCGAAAATGTTTATTTTCTTCTTCAGGGCTAAAATAGTAAAATAGTACAAAAATTAACAGTTTATATAGCAAGGCACTATAAAAAGTTTTTTCTTACAATTACTGTGAAGTTTGTCCGAAAGTACATTAGTTTTTTGAATTTTGAAAATAAGTACAAGTGTTCCCAAATGCATTGGGTTGGAATATTACTGCATTCTACGTGTTGGGTAGTCGAAGGAAGCGACGACAATAACTGTATTTCTCAATTTCGCTTTTCAAGTGGAGTGTTCCCAGATGTTTTTAAGAACGTTTCTTAAAATGCATAACGTTGGCCGAAGTTTTATGACTAACGAAAAGAGAATGAATTTGTTTTGTGTATTAAGAATGCACAAAAACAAATGCACAAAACAAATTCATTCTCTTTTCGTTAGTCATAAAACTTCGACCAACGTTATGCATTTTTAAAAACGTTCTTAAAAACATCTGGGAACACTCCACTTGAAAAGCGAAATTGAGAAATACAGTCATTGTCGTCGCTTCCTTCGACTATCCAACACGTAGAATACAGTAATATTCCAACCCAATGCATTTGGGAACACTTGTACTTATTTTCAAAATTCAAAAAACTAATGTACTTTCGGACAAACTTCACAGTAATTGTAAGAAAAAACTTTTTATAGTGCCTTGCTATATAACCTGTTAATTTTTGTACTATTTTAGCCCTGAAGAAGAAAATAAACATTTTCGAAAGCTTGGAAAATACTAAAGAGGTAACTGATTTTCCTCTCCTAGACTGCAATCCCAATTAAACACTGAAAATACATATCTACAGTCGTTAAACATTCAACTATATATATATATATATATATATATATATATATATATATATATATATATATATATATATATATATATATATATATATATATATATATATATATATATATATATATATATATATATATATATATATATATATATATATATATATATATATATATATATATATATATATATATATATATTTCAAACAGCTTTATTTCAATAAATGCAAAATTAACATCAAGAAATATCTTCTGAGATTGGGTTTCTATTCTGTCAGCGAGTATTCGGAGCACTTCTAGGCAAAGTCTTTAATATGAACATGCTCACCATATCTTCTCTTCTGTTTTACTGTTTATGTGTTGTTTTTTGTGCATTATATGTATTCTTTCTTCAGTTTTATGGTGAATTGATTACTTAAGCTTACTAAGTTTAAACTCATTAGACTTCAATCTTTCGTGTTATCTAGCATAAAGTGTATCTTTACCTACTATTGTATATGATTCTCTAATTTATCTTCATTTTATTTGGAAGAGTGGAAGAAGAATTCGTCTAACTCCTACCATTTATTCACAGCCAATAAATCAATTTTGAATATATATATATATATATATATATATATATATATATATATATATATATATATATATATATATATAAAGCAGTTTTCAAATCTCACAATCCGGAGAGAACAAACGCATTAGCCTGAAATCCTTCAAAGGTTGTTTTTGTTTCTTGGTTTTTCTTTTGTGTTTCCACCTCCAGGTTCGTACAACTAGAACTTAGCTACGCCGTTCTGAGGAGATCCAATAAGATCGAAACAAGTGTCAACAGCGGGATATGCCGATAATTTTCATTTTAATTTAAATTTTTTCCGCATCAAATAATATTATCTACATATTTTTCAACGTCTCCGAGCATCCTTGAAGGATAAATAGTTACATCCTTGAAGCATTGGTTTTGTATATATATATATATATATATATATATATATATATATATATATATATATATATATATATATATATATATATATAAGAGGAGATAACCTTTGCTGATTTAAATAATACCAAAGTTAATTCACAGAGATTGCAGCAAAAAAAGGTTTAACTCTTTTCTTTCAGCTTAAGCTTATCTTAGTCAGAAGCATTAAAACAATGATAACATGACAATTTTAGTCATCTGAACATGTTGGCAAAAATTCAACTTATAAGAAGTGAAATTTTAATCAAAGTTGTAATATTAATCAATAAGGAGTTTCGACATTAAAATAAATATGAACAATATCAAAATACATCTCCGGATATCGTCACCTATTCAACTTCAACAATTTAATTTCGATACATTCAGTTTATGTATGTGTTGATATCTAAATCTCGTATTGAATGTTATAACAACTTCTATTGCGATCTGACTTCTTTTGAGTAGATAAAAATTCTTGTTTACATGTTTGAGATATTCATAAAATTGAGATATAAATGACATGTTCTTAATGCTTCTGATATAAATATTTTTTCATAAAAAGTTCTCTTTTTTTTCTATATTCAAACTAAAAAATGACATTGTATACAAATAATATACTCTTGAAATGGTGAAATTTATTTTATGTTCACTTTTGGTTATAAATTGCAACTTTGTCGAAACTGTGAGATAATTTACTAACTCAATTATGATTACAGAAATTACAGAATCACAAGATTTTGTTATCACAAAGTATAAATGAGTATATTTTCTTCAATTTACACAGTGGAAATGCAATATGATCATGAGAAAAAAGGCAGTTCTTCAATTATCCTAATTTTTCTAATACGGGCCTGCACAGCGTGGAGCCCTAGCGGAACTCTTTGCACTAATACGACCTTTTTGCAAGTTAGTGAGGGGTAGACAGACCTTAAATCGACTTTAATTGTTATAATGTGTGTTTTATACTGAACACGTGACAGAGTGTGCGCACCATGTATAAACATGTTTCAAATGTTCACATTTGGATATTTTATCTTGCAAAAACTAGAGTTTTTTAGAAAACTACTCATGAATGGGATTTCATTGTACTTTATCATGAACAATTCAGCTTGAGAATTCAGAATGAGAATTTTGTCTGATTCAAAATTTTTCATTTTAAATGGTATAGGTACCTACCATCAATATGTCTTCTCACTGTAACTTTCAGCCTTCTATTCATTTGAATTCTGACAGATTTGAGAGAAACTGCAATAATCTCAAATTTGATTGGAATTTGAAGTCGATATACAAGAATTTTAAATTATTAATCCAAGAATTGGAAAAAATAATCATATTAGTTTTGAATGTTGAAGATTGATGAGATGTTGAAATTCATAACAACATTCTTATTATATAAACATAAATAATATATATTATATTCTCCTAGTAGGTATCTACTAAAAGTTATCTCAATATTATGGAATTTATAAAAGTAAACAACAAAGGCGGAGACAGAGGTGGTAGTAGGTATGGACTGCGTCTGTTCAAGAGTATATTTTGTAAACACTGAAAGAGTTAATTTGCGTAAAATTCAATGAAAATATGTTAACTTTTTGTTTTCTCCTTTGTGGTGATAGAATAATTACTTAATTTGTGTATCCGTTTTAAAGATACTACTTTTTAAGCATATCATTTAATTAAATGAATTGGCGCCAAAACTTTTCTCTTGAGACACAGGTTTTAAGACGAAATATATGAACGAGAAGTTTTATCGTATCGCCAAAAATGACAAAACACAAAATATTTCTCATGTGACTTTACCGATTTTCAAACTTTTAGTTTGACCTTTTGTCATCAATATTAATCATCTCAATTTATTTTGACTCAATGGATTCCACCTTTGTATAAATGTATCTCAAACAAGAAAATTATATCAACAAGTTTTTGCAAATCTTGGTCCAGTCTCAATAACTGGAGAGATGAAAAAATATATGTGAGCAAAAGAAACGATTCTATTCGCACGTTTAGTGCACTTTAAGAACGCTCTCATTCATTTTTCTCATCTACATATATCAATCACAAGGATATTGTTGAGATTATGTAATCATCCCTTCTCTATATATAAATTTCACTTTGAATTATTACTACAGATTACCAGTTATTACCACCATTCACATAACCCTTTTTTTGAGCCATTATACTCTGTACATTACTCATCATATCATTTTCCCAACCTCTAAAATGATTAAAACACAAATGCTTTCTAACTTTTAACACATAAACGATTTATATTACACTTTAATTTTAATATCCAGAAGGACAAAAATTGTCAGGGAAGAAAATTTCTCAAAATAATCCCTGGTTTAGGTTAAAATGTAGGTAATAAAATGTTTGCCGTGTATTTCATAAAAAATCTGTTTATTGTATTATCTTCACTAATTGTTTTGACGAGGTTATTGACTTCGTCGATCACCAATGAAAATAAAAAGTAACATTTGTAATATAAATATAGATTGTGTTCAGTAATTTTCAGCAAAATCCGGCTTTAACCGAAAAATCTTGTGTTATAAAAAAATATATGTTTGAATTTGTAATTTTAAAATATATCCAACCAGATTAGCACCGTTATGAAAAGCATGGGAAGCCAAAGTTCGGTAGATGCGTCTACACTAAGGCGGTTGCGTTCAAATCTGCATGTCTTTGAGAGAGGACCAAGTTAAACCCTTTGGTTTTTGTACCGCAACGAATGGAGTTGCGGCAGGTCTTTGAAGATTGCGTGAATTACCGCAATGGTTTAATGCCCTCGAGAAGCTTCCACTTTGTGCACACCACATCATCTAAAATTTTTCGACCTTAACTCATTTTAATATTTGCTGGTGTTTTTCATATAATTTCATCCAAGGCAAATGTTTGTGCGCCTGTTGTAGTTCTGAGACGGTTTTTCGATAATACAATATGTGATAATGTTAGTTCAGTAAATATTGATTAATTTTATACTATCAGTATTCTGCTATATATATACAACTGTGCAACAGCCGTTGACACGTGCTTCGAGCTTATTGGCTCTCCTCAGAACGGCGTAGCCAAGTTCAACTTGTACGAACCTGGAGATGGAAAAACAAGAAAGAAACAGACTATCCACTGAAGCAAGTCGACACATTTTGGGATACTGCGTAGTCATTTCATATGGGTGTTTTTTTAGAGGAATAGAACTTTAAATTACAATGAAACAACGATGAATCATTCGATTGATAAGAATTTTTTTTTTCGAAAGATAATCTTGTGGCATTACATTTTACATATTATTTCTGGCATATGACCGCCACGGCTGGCTCGGATGTAGTCCAATCTGGACGTCCAATTTTCGATGACTTTTTCCAACATTTGTAGCCGTATATCGGCAATAACACGGCGAATTTTGTCTTCCAAATGGTCAAGCGTTTGTGACTTATCCGTATAGACCAATAACTTCACATAGCCCATCAGAAAGTAGTCTAGCGGTGTTAAATCACAAGATCTTGGAGGCCAATTCACAGGTGCAAAACGTGGAATTAGGCGGTCACCAAACGTGTCTTTCAATAAATCGATTGTGACACGAGTTGTGTGACATGTTGCGCCGTCTTGTTGAAACCACAGCTCCTGGACATCATGGTTGTTCAATTCAGGAATGAAAAAGTTTGTAATCATGGCTCTATACCCATCACCATTGACTGTAGCGTTCTGGCCATCATCGTTTTTGAAGACGTACGGACCAATGATTCCACCAGCCCATAAAGCGCACCAAACAGTTAGTTTTTCTGGATGTAACGGTGTTTTGACATACACTTGAGGATTATCTTCACTCCAAATACGGCAGTTTTGTTTGTTGACGTAGCCATTCAACCAGAAGTGCTACGTTGATAAAATGGACGTAGTGCCCGATACGTATTCCGCACAGAACCATTATTTTCGAAATAAAATTTCACTATTTGTAAACGTTGTTCAGGCGTGAGTCTATTCATGATGAATTGCCAAACCAAACTGAGAAGAAATCACTTCTCAGCTGTTGCATCGGTCGCCATCTTCAACAGTAATGCCAACTTAAAGTTCTATACCTCTAAAAAAACACCCGTTATATATATATATATATATATATATATATATATATATATATATATATATATATATATATATATATATATATATATATATATATATATATATATATATATATATATCAATATATCCAATAATTATGAAGGTCCTGCCAAATAATTCAACTATATGTAGTATTTTAATAATATTTTCAGTTGACAAATTTCGGATATTTTCAAATTGATTGATTTTCATTCGTTTCATTACACATTAGTGCATTTTTCTATGACACTGGACTATGGCTGTAATTTTCTAATGAGAAACCTCTTGGAAAGAAATTTCTATCAAAGGTTAGTTGTAACATTCTTTGCTACAGAAGTACTTTCTATATATTTACTACAAACTAGTTTTTCCTTACCGAACTCCAAAGATTATTGGGAATTTTTTTTTAATTCAAAAATTATTATTATTATTAAATAATTAAAACACGAGAAAATAATCTAGAAACAAATGATTGACGCATTAAACACAATAAGAGGCGGAAAAATCAAGTCAATAATAATTTTAAAAAAATGAAACGTGTGGAATTTGCACAATCTGTAGAAACGCTGGTTGAGGTAAATGTATCAAAGAGCTGACAAAACTATTATATTTTTCAAATGGCACTCAGTGTGAGCAATAAAATTGTTTATTATTAATGAATATTATTTCAAATTCATTTTGAAACAAAATATGACACAGTTTCATGAATATTTTAACTGTATCTTTAATACTGGCAAATTGACTGCTTTGGTCTTTGGAGGTATAGTATGAAGCCTGGCTCTTCTAGAGTTGAATTTAAAACTACGTGCATTTGCAGACATTGAATTTCAATTTCACTTATTTCTTTAAAAAACAATTTGCGTACTGTAATTCACAAAATTCGAACAAGGGTGTGTGATTTGGATCTGGGTAGCCCTCGTATATACCTTTTAGTGAATGGAGGAAGATAGAAAGCTGCTGGCGCGTTTCGAGCACCATTGGTATTCTTTTGATGTCAGTTAAAGGAACATTCGCCAACGTTATCCAAAAGAGGTATTGGTTGGGGCAAGACAAGGATCCAATAAGGATCTCAATGAGGATGCATACGGTAACTTTCTCATATCGGCGATGTTTATAAGCAGCGCGCAATCAAGGGCTAGATCAAAGGATGGAGGAGTGTTGGTAAACTCTATTTCGGGAGATACACAGGTCTCGCGGGAAGAAACGCTTTCTGAAGGATTCGGTGAGCGATGTTTGCTGTTTAAAGAGAATTAATGGTAATTCGATTCCTTTCTTTATCTTCGTCTGCAAATGTAAAAAAATATATTAGTACTTCTTGTTCGTTGAATAATTTAATCATTTTCTGTAGGTGGTGGGGAAAGAAATAACCGAAATTTTTTCTAATATTGCTAATGTTACATTGTTTTGTCAACATTGTGGTTTCACTATATTTTATATTTTTTTGGGATGAAGCAATATTGAACCATTTCGTTTGTATTGTTATTAGATTTCATTTTTTTTCCCTTACTTTTATCTTACCAATGTGGGACAGGTATATAATTCCTGGGATTCAAAAATTCCTTATCTTTATCCTTTATAAAAATCCTTATCGTCATAATGTACCTAGTGATTGAATCATCTCTAGCAATTGTATTCTATTGCCTGAGATAAAAATTTGTTCAGCTGATCCTTGCTAAAAATTTGTGAAATGCATTGCTTTATGCTAAATCATAACAACCTCTTCGTCAACACATTAACTTTTCAAGATGTACATTATACTTTCATTCAATATTTTTATGAAAATAAAGGGAAATGCATTAATTAATACACTAAGAAATTAATGAAACGAAGAACGAGAAAATTTAAAATAAGTAATATCTACGCGTAACTATATGACGTAAGGTGTAAGGTCAATCATTTGGTCAAATAGGAAGAAACTTCAGACGCTGAATATGACTATGTGAATACAAACAATTCTTAGAACAAAATAAAATCGGAAGAAGGTCAAGGTTTTAAAAACAAATTTGAAATTGTGCTTGCAAATATGAGGGATATCAATTTTGTTTGTTGAATCTTTAGTAATTAATATTGAAAAAAGTAAAATTATTTGTTCTTCAGTGATTAATTGTTTATGAATACATCCCCACTGTTAAATTTATTCCAGTTGTCAAAATATTATATTCCATTGCTACCAGGTATGTACTTCTAATGCAAAACTTGAGTGACCTATCTCTCAATGGAACAAAATTTTCATTTTTTTTCATACTTTTCTTTCAAATTACCGGAGGTTTCGCATATTCTAATTACCGACCTTATGATTTTCAATTATCTTTTTATTACTGCATAGATTCGTTCGTTTTACAATGTATCAATCTAGATAATTATGTATAAACAATATACATGTACGTATAAATCTGATACAGCCCATTTGTTGGGGACAATTCGTTGTGCTAAATCAGCGAATTTATTACATCTTCATCTTCGTTAGTAAAAGTATTTGTAGTACAAAAACAACAGTCACTTAACGATTGCATGCTTCCTTCATTAGGAAAATAGATGATTCAGAAATCAAAATGAAGTCAGATTTATATATTGCTCTATATATTTCGTGTCTAGTTCAGTCTATCGTTTGCACTTGCTGAAGATGTTGAAGCAATCTAATCGTTAGGAAACTTTGGGCGTTCTAAAGTGGTATGCTCGATCAAAGTCACCGATGAACAACAATCTCAATATATTTGCACCATTTTATGATTCACTACGTTCGATTTGAATCTTATGTGTTATTTTTGTTGAACTAACATAATGGGACTTAGCCATATAAAATTTTGTAAATAGCGCTTTTCCATATATCCTTCAAGTTAGGTGTACAAATTATATTTTTCCATTGTTAACCAGTAATTAATGAGATTGAATTCTCGCTTAACTCTTGGTGAAACATAATGGAATATTAAAATAAATTAAACTCTTGGCTTAATGTTTCACGATTTATTTAACAATATGTATAGTCAACATGTTTCGAGCGTTAGCTCATTTTCAAGACTTTTTAGTCAGGAAAATGAGCTAACGCTCGAAACATGTTGACTATACATATTGTTAAATAAATCGTGAAACATTAAGCCAAAAGTTTAATTTATTTTGATAGATAACCAGTAATATCAAAGAATACAAATTGAAAGTTTTGAACAGCCCTTGCATGAAAAATAAACTTGATTGTATTATATGAATTTTGAACGAGTAGGCTTCCAACTGAGCTTACTTGTTTACCTGATAAATAGAAAATTTTATGAAGCCTTTCATTTTGAGTTCTACTTATAAATTGAAAATTCCTGAAAATTAATTGAAAATTCATAAGTTGTTCCATAACAAAAGTGCTAGAAGACACCCTCATTTTGCTGTAGACATTATTAATTACAAATAGCTTCTAATTGAAGTTATATCAATTTTCTGGAGGACCCAGTATTCATTACTCAATTTTATTTTGAATTACTGCCCACGGCCAACTTATGTGACGGCACCGCATTTGTAAGAAACCTTAGAAACATTAGCCTAAGCCGTTTTGGATTTTAAAAATTGTTAATTTCGGGTGCGCTTTCATTTTATGTTGGTATTTCAATTGAGTTCAAAGTAGTCAGAATTTAATGTTCAATTATTGAAATTCTGAATTTCGGTAAGTTTAATGATGGTGAATTGAGAAAGCTCAGTCACCTCTTGGACCGCATGTATTTAAAACTATCATTTGGAAATTTCTACGAAATAACAAAAGATATCCATAATATATGAAGTTATTGCTCTTTAAGTCAATAATAATGCCACAATTCGAATATTGTTCCACTCTATTATTGGGATTGAGTAAAGAAAAAACTCAACAGTTACAAAAATTACGGAATAGAGCTATGCGAACAATTTTGAAATGTAATAGGTATACTCTAATCCAAAGCATGCTTAACTGTTTAGAACTAATGTCAATCAAACATAGAATACTTTTCGCTACATATATATTTATATTTGAAGTTAAACACAAATTGTTCTCATATAGAATAATAAAAAATGTGACATGTGCCAGTGATGTGCACAGTTATAATACAAGAAATGCTGACAAATTTTACATGCTAGTTTGTAAGCTTTACAAACATAGGAATAGTATATTTCATGAAGGATTCAACGCATTTAATAAATTGCCAAGCTCCATAAAAACAATTAATGAACTCAAATTATTCAAGTATAAATTAGATAAGTTCGTTTCAAACATATAATTGTAAAGAATATAATTTGAACCTAAATATATATATGATTTTGTAATAGCTATTGCTAAAATAAATATTATTATTATCACAACAAATTGGGCATTTCATGGGTGTTTCAGTCGATGTGATATCTATTTTGATCGGCTATCAGTGATTTTGACATGCTACTCAGAACAGCGTAATGGGATGTGATATTTTAATGAACTTCTGTTGTCTACATTTTACTTTGTAATATATAATATTTAAATTTTAGTTTTATTTCATTTGGTTACTTTATATGACTATTGCAATTGATTTCAGTTTTATTTTCGTTGACATCATCAACTACATATCATTAACTTCTGTTGACTACGTGTGACTTTGTAATACATAATATTTTATTTTTAATTTGTTCGACTTTGTTATTGTTTATTACTATTTCAATTTCATTTTCGTTGTATATATTCGCTTATACTCTCTTCTTTGTTTTAGTTTTATTTCATTTGGTTACTTTATAATACTATTGCAATTGATTTCAGTTTTTTTTTTCGTTGACATCATCAACTACAAATCATTAACTTCCGTTGACTCTGTGACTTTGTAATACATAATATTTTATTTTTAGTTTGTTCCATTTTGTTGTTGTTTATTACTATTTCAATTTCATTTTCGTTGTATATATTCGCTTATACTCTCTCCTTTGTTTTTTTTCTTCAATTTTTTCTTATTTGTGTACAATTTAAATATAAACTTAAATTCAAACACTTGAACTTATGATTTACACTTTATTGTTGGAATAATAATGTCATTATTATTCCAAATTCCATGTTTAGGAATAATAATGTCATTATGATTCTGTAAGCATCTGAAGAAGTCGTTTGTAACGACGAAACGCGTCATGCCATGTAGTCAATAAAGTGTAAATCATAAGTTCAAGTGTTTGAATTTAAGTTTATATTCAATTATAATGGATTTACATCAAGTAAACGCCAACACTATCAAATGTGTACAATTTGTTTTTTTTCCTTGTATGTGTGTATATCTGTTTGGAATTATTTTATTATTAAAGCTATTATTATTTCAGTTAGGTTAGAATTGAAGGTTCAGTAATGTACTTGCAGTTTTATGACTTTTATTGGCCATTTAAGCTCGTTAATTTTGGGAACGAAAGGTAGATATTTCAACAAGATATATTAGAGACCTGAAGCGGTGGGGGACAAGCCAATATCGCATATTGCAGGAAGCTAATAAAAGTGCCAGCGACAGAGCACTTAATGCCAATGAAAAGATAAAACAATCCCATTACAGGGGAAATGTTTACATTGGATCGGGCATTTCCGTAGTCTCCGTCCGGGAAATATTTATTGCCCCCGAATAAATTTAATTCTATTTACAATTCGGAAACTACCGTGGAGATTTGTCGAAAGGAATTGCCTCGGCGGATAGAAAAAACAAGAAAAAGAAATATGTGCGACGTTGAAAAGGAAAATTTATTTTCTTCTAGGTAGTGTATGGAGATTTGAGCTACAAAGTCACTAAAAACTGTTGATTTCATTGAAAATACGCAGAAAGTATTTCAGTAAAAACAAAGTGAACATTCAGTTTCTCAGGCCATTATTTTATGTACATATATATATATATATATATATATATATATATATATATATATATATATATATATATATATATATATATATATATATATATATATATATATATATATATATATATATATATATATATATATATATATATATATATATATATAATGAGCAGAAAGTTATTAGGTATTCATTTGGATTTCAAACTGAAATATGAGCATATGAATGTCTTGGTACGAAGACTTGTGTGTTCTGTGATATATTCACTGAATGTTATGAAACATCACGTAGAAGTGGTTACTTTAATGATAATTTATACGTCAAGTTTTCAAACCCTTCTTACTTATGGTGTTATCTTCTGGAGAAACAGTGTTCACAGTAGTCGTATTTGTGTCATACAAAAATTTGCTCTGAGGACTATCTACAGGATGAAACTGAGGAACTCATGTAGAGGTTTATTCAAGAGAAATAAAACTCTGACGATGAATGGTATATACATATTCAAATGCCGGCTATTTCTACATAAGATAAAAATGTATTTATCAACACAAAAGTTCAACACTTTGTCATCAACACTTGTAAAGAACTTGATGAAGTACATGTCAATGAAATTCTTCAATGTATTACCTAAGACATACCAATCTATAACGGACTAACCAATTTAAGAGGATGATTTATGTATTGATCATGGAATGTGAACCCTCTGATGTAGGAGAATTTTACCGATACTGTGCAAGTAAATCCTAATATTTTTCACAATTTACTTTTCAACCAGTTTTTTGACGTTGTTTCTATGTTTTCTTTCGTTGGGTGCTATATAAAGCACTTTTGTAAGAACTAAAATGAAATAAAATTACTTTATTATATTATTATATATTTTTTCCGTATTTAATTGGGATTGCAGTACAGGACAGAAAAATCTCTTACCTCTTCAGTATTTTCCAAGCTTTCAAAAATGTTTATTTTCTTCTTCAGGGCTCAAAAAAGTACAAAATCAACAGTTTATATAACAAGGCACTGTTTTTCTAACAATTACCTGAAGTTAGTCCGAAAGTACATTTTCTTCAAAGAGAACATTTATGGAAATGGTGAAATTATATCTTTGGAAAAAAGAAGAGGGTCTAATAACACCTCACTCATAAATGGTATGGTGTGAGGCTTTTGCTGGCTGCTCTCGAGGTTGACTGTACTTTTATCTGAACAATAATTGCCCTAACTAGTCAATTATTTTGTAACTGACTATTTCAATTCTCCTTCTTTTCAATATAAAAAAATTTAAATAAAATCAGGTACACAGAAAGGTGGTTATGGATTAATAATGCTCTGTATCGTTAGCTACCAGTTCTTTTATTATCAAGGTTGTACATGTGTTGTCCAATTTTAAGACAATGGATCATTTATTGTGAAACATGGTGAAATGATCTTCCGGGCTGATTGGCCGTGGTCAACTGGAACTCCTCTTCTAGACGTTTCGTCCCTAACTGCGAGAGACATCTTCAGTGGCGGCGACGTAGTGGTGTACTGGGCGACGACTCTGGAGCAACTGATGACCTGTTAACTAGAGTGCCGATGTTTATAGGTGTTCGTGGCTCGGCAATATGTCCGCTTCGCTCTGATTGGTCCACCCCAACGCGTTCGTTGTCTGCTGTCAGAGCGAAGCGGACATATTGCCGAGCCACGAACACCTATAAATATCGGCACTCTAGTCAACAGGTCATCAGTTGCCTAGAGTCGTCGCCCAGTACACCACTACGTCGAAGCACTCGCCGCCACTGAAGATGTCTCTCGCAGTTAGGGACGAAACGTCTGGAAGAGGAGGAGTTCCAGTTGACCACGGCCAATCAGTCCGGAAGATCATATATATATATATATATATATATATATATATATATATATATATATATATATATATATATATATATACGAAATAAGATGTAGGAAGAGGTGAAAACTCGAACACAAAGTTTTGTCATTTTTTTTTCATCATCTTTTTTTCATAATTTTTTCAGGTTAAGCCTTCTTGTATTTCAGTAGAGAATTAAAACAGGTCGATTTTTCATTCAAGCATCATCATACGAAAGTTACATTTCAGTCATATCGAAACTAGAATTGTTGAATGTACCTTGACGAATGCCATGTTCCAAGAATTATTCGGTTTAACAGTCGAAATTTCCAGTCGGAAATTACCTGCTTAGAATATGTAAATTCAATACTACACTTAAGTCAATTCAAGAATTGATTGAGGAGGGAAATACGTGTTGAAATTCCATGTCAACGAAAACCTGAAAAGTTTTTATCCACTGGAGAAAGGTATTGTATACTGAAACAATATTGTAGTGGATAATATATGATAATATATGAAATATTGAATTAAAATTAACACACTTGAATTGAGTTTCACTGAATATATTAAAAACTCTACATATGTTTCGGGTGGTAATCAAGTAATATTGTAACTCTTGATTACAGTAATATTGTATACTCTTGATAATTGGTTAATCACCCGAAACATATGTAAGTTTTTAATATATTCAGTGAAACTCAGTCAAGTGTGTTAATTTTAATTTATTGTTTTCAACATAATGTTTCACCAAGAGACAAGCGAAGCCTCCGGGTCATTTATATGAAATATTTTTGAAATTTTAATAATGTGGTTAATTTATTAATAAGTTAACTGAATAATACATAATTTGTGAGTTATCTTTTATAAATATGTAGATCAAATTCTAACCATGAATTTTCGCTTGTTTTGAATTTATAGTTTTTCATTAACTATAAAACGTATCAATATTTTTTGAAACACTTCGTTTGCTAAGTTTCAAAATTGATAAAAACATTCCAATTTTTCAAAGTCGTGTGTTCAATTACTCAAATTTGAAAAGCTCCAGCAATGCTTTGGCATTGCACAACAAACTTGGCATCAAATAAATTTTGTCAGCAGCATTTAAAAAGCCAATATAGGTATTTATATTATCAATTAGTTTTCAACTATCAAGTCGATTTTTCACAATACTAAATACAATATGTATTGTATTGTTAAACATTGGTTGCTTAATTAGTTTTGCTTAATCGATATTTGAAGAAAAAATTGAAGTAATTGAAGTAAAACTTGAAAGTAATTCAAATTGGGAATAGTGTTAAGACCAGATAAAGTGAAAATCATGTTTATATCAAAGGTACACGATGGAATAAATAATAAAAATATTATTTCAATGATGAAGCAAACCAATTGAAGAATTTAAAGAATTCCCTCAAACTGATGAATAATCCGAATAAGTAGTTCTATCTCGTTCTATAACATCTGGAATAGCATTCATTATAAAATTCAATATCGTTCTTCCCTTGAATCCAGATAGTTATACATCTTTTTCCGTTTCTCCTGTTTTCCTAGCTACTTTCAAATCCGTTTTTTCCCCGAGATTTTCACTACTCGCTTTCTCCGCACTTGCTCCTTTGCCATGGAAATTTTAATAATGGCGCCTTAATTAAGTTGAAGATGTTTTTAATTGCGGACTTCGAGGCATTGTGTCGTCATTCTTTGGGCTTACCAACTTTCATTAAAGCCGACACCTCGTAAAACAAGGACCTATTGGATTTGTTTTCAGAAGGAATCACCAGATATTATTAATGAAAGTTTCTGCGAGTTTCAGAAAAGGGGTTGGTGTAATCAAATATTTTAATGATGCATTAATTGAAAAAGAGAATTAAGTTCGTTGATATACTGGTTAAAAAAGATATATATGGGGTGTTATTTGAAAGTTTCCTTAACATAAAATAGAAGTAATTTAAAGTCAGATAATTTACGTAATCAAGAGATAGATACATAATCAAAGAAACTTCCGAAATTTTTTTGACTTTTTCGAAACATTGAAACACGTATTACCTATTAGTGATGAAATATCTTTTTTCTGGTAATTTGTAAAATATTTTGAAGTCATATATTCTATGAAATATTATATTCGGATGAATAAAATCATTATGAAACATCAATATTGGTGTCTAAAATCATCAAACATAAAAGAATATGAAAACATAAAAACATTTAAAAACAGAAAATCCATAGTTATCACAAATTTGAAAGAACTGACATTGACAATAATTGAAGATTCACAGATGACTTTGATGAATTGATTATGTCATTTATAAAGGGTGTTTTTTTTAGAGGTATAGAACTTTGATTTGCAATAAAACCAACGATGGATCATTCGATTGACAAGAATTTTTTCTATTCGAAAGATAACCTTGTGGCATTACATTTTAAATATGATTTCTGGCATATGACCGCCACGGCTGGCTCGGATGTAGTCCAATCTGGACGTCCAATTTTAGATGACTTTTTCCAACATTTGTGGCCGTATATCGTCAATAACACAGTGAATATTGGCTTCCAAATGGTCAAGCGTTTGTGGCTTATCCGCATAGACCAATGACTTTGGTCTATGCGAATAGCTCCACAGAAAGTAGTCTAGCGGTGTTAAATCACAAGATCTTGGAGGCCAATTCACAGGTCCAAAACGTGAAATTAGGCGGTCATCAAACGTGTCTTTCAATAAATCGAGTGTTGCACGAGCTGTGTGACATGTTGTGCCGTCTCATTGAAACCACAGCTTCTGGACGTCATGGTTGTTCAATTCAGGAATGAAAAAGTTAGTAATCATGGCTCTATACTGATCACCATTGGTTGTAACGTTCTGGCCATCATCGTTTTTGAAGAGGTACGGACCAATGACTCCACCAGCCCATAAAGCGCACCAAACAGTCAGTTTTTCTGGATGTAACGGTGTTTTGACATACTACTGAGGATTATCTTTACTCCAAATGCGACAGTTTTGTTTGTTGACGTAGCTATTCAACCAGAAGTGAGCTTCATTGCTAAACAAAATTCGCTTTTGAAAATCGGAAACAACGGCAATCTCGTTTTGGGCCCATTCGACGAATCTACGCCTTGCTTGATGATCTTTTGGCTTCAATTCTTGCACGAGTTGGATTTTCTAAGCACGAAAACCAAGATCCTTCCGCAAAATCTTCCGCAGAGTGGATGGACACAGATCCAATTCCTGTGCTCGATGGCGGAAGGACTCATCGGGTCTTCCTCAATGCTACGCTCTACAGTACCAATAGGTTCTTCTGTACGGCGTCTCTGGGGATGCGAGTTATCAATAAGAGTAAACACGCTGCGAAAACGTTCCATGGTTAATCGAATTAACTGCTCTGATGGGCGATTTTGTCGACGATAAAATGGACGTAGTGCGCGATACGTATTCCGCACAGAACCATTATTTTCGAAATAAAATTGCATTATTTGCAAGCGTTGTTTAGGCGTGAGTCTATTCACGATGAATTGCCAAACCAAACTGAGAATAAATCACATCTCAGCTGTTGAATCGGTCGCCATCTTCAACAGTAATGCCAATTTAAAGTTCTATACCTCTAAAAAAAACAGCCGTTATTATACTGTTATGAAAGAAAAAATAGACTGAAGGCAAATTGTTTGTGTCTCTTATATGGTTGTCTTCTAGTTGAGTTATTCATATCATTTCTATTCACGAAGTGCTGTTGTATTTAAACACAGAAAGTTTCGATAGTAATCTAAATTTTATCGTTTGTTCACAATTTTAAGCCGAAAATTTTTCACAAACGTATATGTGATAATTTTTGTTATTATTGAAATAAAGGGTGCCCAATTTCCAATATTTTATGTTATTGGCACTAACCAATAACACTGTTTGATGAATAAATATGAACAAAATGGAAAGAGTAGTTAAATGTAACTACTGTAATGACAGAGCAGATGATGAAATAATAACTCCTTGTTAACTTTAAGACTTTAAATTCTAACGCCAGATTCCTCGAATTTAGGACTACATGTACCCTCCTTTAAACGTTTAACCAACCATTAAAACCGAAAATACGAAGAGCATAAAAGTGAAATTTAGTAATTTCAGAACCAGAACACGAATTCATAGTTTTCGACCAACAAAAACGAAAACCGAAGTGGTGCTAAATAAATATGTATCTTGTTTTAACCTTTATATTACTGAATCCTTGAAATTTATCATATATAGAGCATTTGTGATTGACAATTGTAGCTGAACTTCTGACATTAGCTGTTGTTAACGTCGTTTCGAAATGAATAAAAAATTATGTACTTTATCATGGTCCCACCGAGAAGATGAAGTTGAAATTGAATGAGGGCATTGTTGATTGATCTATTTTAAATCTGTTGCCACCAATGTGAGGCTTTATCGAACGGACTGAATAGTTCGGAAGGGGTTGTACGCGACTTTCTGATAATAAAATCTAGATCCTCCTCTACGAAATATTGTTATAATTCCTTTAGCAGAAGGGTTGCCTGGATATGAAATAGATGGTGACCCATGAGTTATCTGTCTTAATCAAATAGCTATCAGCTCCCTTTCGCTGAGACCAACAATATAATCGTTCGTCATTCGTTGATCCAGTGGTATAGATATCCAAGTTGTAATAATAGTCCTTTGTTCCAGGACTATGTGTAGAAATATAAGTCTTACAGTTTCCTGCAATATGTTGAGTCATATCCATTCGTAGAGTGTATTTGGTTGATATGAGAGATTCTTTGACTCGAAAAGCAATAACAACTAAATGAGATGAAAACAACTTTAATATTTAGTTTTATAACAGAAATTCTTTCTTTTATTTAGGACATTTTTAAATATCAGATTTGTATGTAACTTAATTTAGTAGGTAGGTTTGATTTTTGGTACGTTATATTTACTAAATTTAGTTCAACTACGATTCCAAATGTCATTGAAATCTTGTATAGGTACCATTCACTCTGAACCATACATTACCCATGTAATCAGTTTAGTTTGACACATACGAGATCTGTTGAAAAAATGTGAATTATATGAGAAAGTATATGAGAATTTTGAATTTTCGCCGGCTGTACACATTCGATTATCCAATTTTTTTTTGTTATGTTGGTACTAGGGTTGCCAACCGTACTATAATATATAGTATTGTACTATATTTCGGGTCTGCGTACTATATACTATTAAAGTAATATATAGTACGCAAAAATACTATATTTTCACAACGAAATCTAACAAACAAATTATATATTTTTTTAATTACTTATGAACGAGCTTTCAACATTAACTTTTGAGTGAGGCTCGCGTGTATCCGAAATCGGAACGCACCTATAATCCTTTCTCTTTGGTTCTGATCTGAGCAAAAGTAAAAGATTGAATTGAGTTCACTGATAAAACTACAGGGCAAAAATGGCAGCATATTTTAAAAAATACTGAAAATTAACTTACCCAGTTTATTTAAAGTAGTGTCATTCCTGCTCTCTATTCCTGCCACTTCGGCGTTCACAGAAAGGATATTTTCGGTTATGAATTCGAAATGGCGGGAATAAAGAAACAGATGTAGTATCTCATTGATAAAAAATGAGCTTTTGATTTACATTAATCTAAATATTGAATGTAATAAAGCATATGACACTTTTATAATAGATAAAAAATTATTAAACAATGCAAGAAGTGCAAAAAAATATAGCTTTTATAAAAAACAAATAAGTAACAAATATACCAATATCTATTTTTTATTATTCCATAAAATACTATATTTTTTACAAGTGTACTATATTTTTTAAAGCAAATTTTTTAAAATACTATATTTCGCCGAAGAAATGTTGGTAACCCTAGTTGGTACGCATACGTTTCTCATGTTATGTTTTTTCTACGTTACACTTAATGAGGTCTTTCGGCCTATATTACTGGAAAATTTCGAAAATTGTCACATAACCATCGAGCCAAAAGAAATTGAAGTTTTCTCAATCACGAAAAATGGACCGAGAAAGCGCAAAATAGATCGATTTTTTTTTAAGTTTTAATTTTTCCTTTCAATGAAAACCGTTTTTTTATGATTGTATATACATAAATATAAGTCAACAATGAATGGTAAACGTAAGATACCATCTATTTATATATCACATTCACTCAGTAGGTATATTTCTTAAAATTGTATACAAGGGTAGTAAATATGTTGAAAGTGTGTACCGTATCTATTCAGTTTTCTGTCTGTTCAGTTTTCTTTCAGCCTAAGGGAAAAAATCTCAGATACTCTAGAACAAAACATTCTGAAAATTCTTGCACCGGCGAGGGTTCTTAGGAAACAACATTTAGCTCCGCTTCTATCTTGTGTTAAGAATTACTCAGCAAATAAGTGATCAGGGAGGGCCATTTATCACGTGGTTTTACGAACAAGGACCATTACAGTTAATGAATCGCAGCAGTTTAACTTATGTATATACTCGTGGGTGCATTTTCCAATTTAACCCCACATTATCAACGACAAAATGTCGACAGATTGCCAAAGTGAGTGTGACAAATCGTTCTAAGTTGCATCTGGATAACCCGCTCACTGCGTTTATTGAAACTGTTATGGGAGATGTATTAGTTCGGGCAGTGGCGAATATACATAAAATTTTTGGAGAGGCAAGACCAAAGTTATGTTATGTAATTTGGGTAATAAAGTCGTTATGTATTGTAACTCAAATGTAACATTGTAACTCAATGTTTCACGTTAGTTTTTAAGGTCGATTTCAGTGGGTAAATTACAACTAGATCATATTATATTGCTTTGAAACGAAGTGAATACAAGTGAAAAAAAAATTGGTCAAAAACATTGTATATTATGAAGACTTATTGAGGTTGCCAATATTTACAGAGATTACAGAACATAGTTCAAGTTTCTTGGTGTACTTCCTGGTCACCTACAATAGTATCAAGGTGGATGGAAAGTAAAGTTATTCTTTCAAGCCTATTTTCGAATGTATCGTTTCTTGAGTAGGTCTTAAGTCTTCAGTAGGTCTTTAGCCAAGCCTCTTGCAGCTCACTGGTGGCTCGATCGCCTATTAGGTCTTTCAAATTATGCATTTCAACAATTCACATAGGTTATTATAAATGAAAACATAGAGATTTCTCTTCGCTCATTCATATTTGTTCATTAATCAAAATCCCACATTATGCTGCACTCATCGTTTTTACATAAGTTAATTTTGTATTTTTGTAATTTTTATATTCGACCTGAGTTTGGGGATTAATTTATGTAAATGAAAATGTATATTTCCCTTAATATCAGTACTTTAGATATTCCCTTTATAGACAAACATTTTTTTTTCAGGTTTTGAACTGAAATAGAAATGTTGAATTCTTTTTTTGTTTGAGTTTCATTAGTTTCGATGAGTTAGATATGTATGGATGACTTTTTAGGGTAAATTAGCATATCGTCATCTATATCAAACCTATGAATTTGGTAAGAGAATGTTTACTTGTGAAAATTGATTTTCAAATAGGTACAACATTCAAACATTTCAAATATTTTTTCTCATCATTATAATGTGAAAAAATCTCACGAACACTTTCGTCCTCAGCATCTTTCTTGTATTATCAATATGTCTCTTCTATGAAATTAAATTAAATCTAAATTCTAAACTAAATTCTATTTTAATTAAATTCGACTCGAAGATGATACATCTAGATCTACATCTACAATATATAATTGTTTGTTCAAATTGTTCACTTCATTTGAATATCTATTGATAATAAAAATATTACAAGAGAATAAGACAACACTCAAAAATATGAACCGAACATAATCATAAATTCGTATTCTGCAAACTGAATGGAAAATAATTTTTAACTTAAAAATATCAATGAAAAATACAGGATATAACTTTATGTATGAATAAATGAATGGAAGTCATGAACTTTGACCATTTTTCATTGTTCTGAATTGAACAGAGTCATCAAATGTAATCATATTTTCAGTTTTTTTATTTTTCTAGATAATTTATTTCAATAAAAAGGAAAAGAAGATTGTGAATTTATAATTGTAGTTTCAATAGAATGCATGGAAAAAATTCATTTGGTTTTCGAAAATTCGACACACTATGAATAATTCAGTTGAATTTTGTTTATATTCGATTCTTAATATGATAACAGAGGAAACCTTATATTTATTGATATAAGTCGGACCATGAATATCTCGAAGAAATTAGAAATGAAAACTTATTTGATCAGCCACCTATTGACTGATGAAAATTTGAATGAATTTAAATGTTTCATTGTGTTATCGCCTCTACTGAAACTATCTGTTCCTTTGAATTGTCAACAGATATTTCAAAGTTTAGGAATAGTGTAAATTGTTTTCAATATATAAAATTTTATTATTCATTTATTTAGCATACACTGTTTTACAGGACAGACACTAATTACAAAACAGGAAAGACAACAGATACTAAAAACAAAATTGGTAGTAAAAAAGTTCAAAAGTTTCAATTGTACTTTAAAATTTAAAAGTTCAATTTTAAAAGAAGGAGTGGTACGAAATAACAACGATGATAAAATGAAATACAATTATGGGAATAAAAAAAAATTGAATGCTGACCAAACTTATACATACATATACTAAATTTAAACACACACATACATATATATTCACATATTAACACATATAAAGGGTGTTTTTTAGAGGTATAGAACTTTAAATTGCAATAAAACAACGATGGATCATTCGATTGACAAGAATTTTTTTTGTTCGAAAGATAATCTTATGGCATTACATTTCAAATATGATTTCTGGCATATGACCGCCACGGCTGGCTCGGATGTAGTCCAATCTGGACGTCCAATTTTCCATGACTTTTTCCATCATTTGTGACCGTATATCGGCAATAACACGGCGAATATTGTCTTCCAAATGGTCAAGCGTTTGTGGCTTATCCGCATAGGCCAATGACTTTACATGGCCTCACAGAAAATAGTCAAGCGGTGTTAAATCATAAGATCTTGGAAGCCAATTCACAGGTCCAAAACGTGAAATTAGGCGGTCACCAAACGTGTCTTTCAATAAATCGATTGTGGCACGAGCTGTGTGACATGTTGCGCCGTCTTGTTGAAACCACAGCTCCTGGACATCATGGTTGTTCAATTCAGGAATGAAAAAGTTAGTAATCATGGCTCTATACCGATCACCATTGACTCTAACGTTCTGGCCATCGTCATTTTGAATAAGTACGGACCCATGATTCCACCAGCCCATAAAGCGCACCAAACAGTCAGTTTTTCTGGATGTAAGGGTGTTTTGACATACACTTGAGGATTATCTTCACTCCAAATGGGGCAGTTTTGTTTGTTGACGTAGCCATTCAACCAGAAGTGCGCTTCGTATTCCGCACAGAACCATTATTTTCGAAATGAAATTGCACTATTTGCAAGCGTTGTTCAGGCTTGAGTCTATTCATGATGAATTGCCAAATCAAACTGAGAATAAATCACTTCCCAGCTGTTAAATCGATCGCCATCTTCAACAGTAATGCCAACTTAAAGTTCTATACCTCTGAAAAAACACCATTTACACACATCCAAGTATATGTGTGAATATGAATCATGTACGTGAATACACATAAATGATTGTTCTAGCAGAGATTATGCTGCATATCAAGGAAACTTGCCGGTAGCAGAACATTATGTAATAAGATCGGAGTGTATAAACGTCTTCAATTTCAGTTCGAGAATGAGCTTTGACTTATTAGCAAGTGAGCTATGTTGAATGCAAATTTCGCAGAATTACTTTGAATTACCATGAAATAATTTCATCTAAAAATTTCGTTAGAGTGTTAATAAACTGAACAATCGAAATACTGTATGCGTGCCTAAAAGCAGGAGGTTCAACTGAGGTTCAATCACTAAAATCGAACCGTAGACGCCATATGGTACAATAGTGTGACATTATTTAGCAAATGTGGCTTATTCGGACTTCTGGACAGCAATAAGTAATAAACTATTTGGGGTTGACCGGAAACAATTTGCTTACCCTAATTCGAAAACGACAGCAACAAGTTGACTTATCTGACTCTATATTAACAATAATAATTCAATAATTGCCTTCATAAACTGAATGACAAAATTTTTAAAGTGAAAAGCTGTGATGGAAGCAATAATTCGATCTGTTTTTCTAACCTTATTTAATTATCACTTTTTTTTATTCACCTACTTTCTATTTTATTTCGTTTAAATTCTTCTTAATATACTCAATACCTTGTTTGAATTTTTTCGCTTCTCTCAAGATCACTTACCAACTAACTGCTACTTCAGACCTTAATGTTGAAAATATTGAAGTACTTCAGGGATCGATAGCTGAGGAAAAAATTGTGAGTTTGTGTATCTTTTTCAATATAACCATCAAATATCGACGGCCTCTATATATTTTTTTAGTTATTAACGTTGAATAATCATTATTTAATAAATTATCATCACTAATATAACAATCAATAAAAAAATAAACTTTTTCTATTCGAAGATCTATACACATTCGAAGCTATCACATATTAAATTACTTAAATTTTCTATCATTGTTTAAACTTTGTTCTCTAAACTGAATACTCTTAATATAATCAGCAACCACAATCAGGTTGTGAAGAAAACAAATATTTTCTATCTTTTGCATTTTAATGTCTTGAAGACTGTTATCCAAAATGAAAATTGGTGTTGCCAATATTCAAGTGTTCATTTTGTTAGCGTGATTGTTAGCGTGAAATAAATGATCTGCAAGATGTTTTCTACTGATTTCTATAGATGGATACATAATAGTGTTGGCTTTTAATTGATGTAAATTCATTATAATTGGATATTATCCCGTAACGACGAAACGCGTCATGCTATGTAGTCAATAAAGTGTAAATCATAAGTTCAAGTGTTTGAATTTAAGTTCATATTCAATTGCATAGATATAATTGTGAAGTATTCATTACTTTACGGTTTTTCACTAGTTGTAAGAAGATATTGGAAATTAAAAGCGTTGCCTCACTTGAATGGACGTGAGAGGACTGAAGAGTTCTTTGTAGAATGAAACGCCTCTCTTTTGTTTCAGGTGTGGCATCGATTTCGATATTTTTTTATCATTTATCCCTTGAAGGATAATGGAGGCATCACATCGTACTCTATATCATTATTTTGATTAATTGAAATTTTTGAATGGATGTTCTAGTATTTTCTTATATATATATATATATATATATATATATATATATATATATATATATATATATATACATATATATATATATATATATATATATATATATATATATATATATATATATATATATATATATATATATATATATATATATATATATATATATATATTTCTTGAAATTGATTTATTGCCTGTTTGAGGTATTTATTTTGAAAGTTTTTAGCATTAACAGGCTTTTTAATATGAAAAAGTTTATTTCTGTTGACGTTTCGTTGTTATATTACAACTTTGTCAAAACTAATTCATTAGTTTTGACAAAGTTGTAATATAACAACGAAACGTCAACAGAAATAAACTTTTTCATATTAAAAAAAAGCCTGTTAATGCTAAAAACTTTCAAAATATATATATATATATATATATATATATATATATATATATATATATATATATATATATATATATATATATATATATATATATATATATATATATCTATATATATATATAATGTCTATTCTATTAATTGGGTCAAAGGTTATAAAGGTTGAATAATACCAGAATTGTTTCTCTGAAATCAACAAAGTATTTTATTAATTTATCTAACTTTAAATATAAATATAATTTTCAATCTTACCTGAAATCAACAAAGAAACAACATTCAAAGTTATTATTCACGACAATTGGATATTTTATTCGTGCAGCCATTCATTCACATGTTATTTCGTTGCATTGATAAATTGATTGATTATTATCTACCTACGCGTATCGGATATACAAGTGTAATCAATTTTCCTACTTATGGGCGCGCGCAATTTAAATATTTAAGGAAATATTTCCTTACATATATATATATATATATATATATATATATATATATATATATATATATATATATATATATATATATATATATATATATATATTTACATGCATTCAATGATTATTCGATTTCTCATCCTTCTGATTATTATTCAATTTTCTGAAGATAATCGAAAGATTTTATTTTGGAACGAAAAAAATTCAAAAATGAAAGTTATTGCTAAAAAACGAAGAGTTTTTCCATAGTTCTCATGTCTAAACATAATTTTGGTTTACATTCAACGCGGTGGAAGTTGAGTTAAAAAATAATTACTTTTCCTCAACCGATAATTCCACTTAATACGAAAACATGCCGTCGGATCTTGTAGTTTGTAATTACTATGTAAGACAATATAATACTGTCATGTAACCTTAACCTTATCAGGTGTTAAGCTCGAGAAATCCTCGTGCGAAAATCTGCAAGAACCCCACGATTTGCATGTTAACTAGGGGCTCACAATACTTTCTATACCTAAAATAGTTAGAATGATTACAATCTGGGATTCTTCAGATGTCAGGATTCGGAATAGATATATTTAAATTATTTAAAGTGTAAGTTGGTGAGGGCGAATAAACCCTAACTACTTTAAATATTTAATAACTTTTCGTAATACGCGAGTTCATTGATTGAAGCTTGTTATAGAGTGAGTGAGTAAGCAATGACGATAATGAGACACTTTTTCTTTCATCTAAAATTTTTTGCGTCTAGTGAAAAAATTCACATGAAATATTTCAAAAAGCACAGAGTTGCATATACACATGAATTAATGATGGTTCAGTCCGTTTCATGGATAAAAATTCATATTTATAACAGATAAGTACTAATTAATAGTTGAAAGCTAAGATAACAGTTGTATTATTAAGTTTAACCAATACAGATATAGAAGTCTAAAATAACTGAAGACACAAAGTGATAACAGAATAACAAGAAGATGGCAAATAAAGTGATGAAAGATTCAAATAACAATAGAATTATAATTGAATATAAACTTGAATTCAAAGATTCTCAAAACTATTTGTGAAGAATTCTTCACAAAAATCCCTTTCGGAAAGCTCTACGATTAGTATTTCCTAATCAGTCGAATAGAAATCGTAAGTATAATAGTTTAACATACTTTGGAACCGTCAGTCAAAAAGTCAAAACCTTTTTAAGTAAACATAATTTCAATATTTCATTTTAAACGAACAATAATTTATCGAGACACATTAAGAACAATAAAAACAAAATTAAAAGAGAAGACAAATTGGGTTTTTACCAATTGAATTGTGGAACATGTCCCGGTATATATATATTTATATATATATATATATATATATATATATATATATATATATATATATATATATATATATATATATATATAGGTAAAACTAGTAGAAATTTCGGTACTAGAATACGGGAACATAAATGCAGCTTCGCGCATAATAAAAGTAATTCGAATTATGCTAACCATTTATTAACAGAAAACCATACTTTTGATACGAATTCCAAAATTTCACACAATATAGAGAGAAGTAGTCAATTAGATTATTGGGAAATAGTGGAAATAAATCGGCTTATAAATTCTGGAAATTTACTCAATGAACATATAGAATTAAACAATTCACCCTTGTTGAACGTTTTCAGGTAATATAAACTATATGTCAGAATGGAATATCCTAGGTAAAGTCCAAAGTCATAGAATCCCAAATTCCCTGATATTTATACCTGTGTTTTTCAAAATGTTGTTATTATTCTGTAAGCATCTGAAGAAGTCGTTTGTAACGACGAAACGCGTCATGCTATGTAAGTCAATAAAGTGTAAATCATAAGTTCAAGTGTTTGAATTTAGGTTTATATTCAATTATAATGGATTTACATCAAGTAAACGCCAACACTATCAAATAAATAGAAGCATAGTTTAATAATTCACAGATGAATATAAATACCTAATTCTTGTTGGCCTTCAAGGCAACACTTGTAATTAATTTCTGGAAATCATATAGATGAATATGTATGCTGAAAGGAATTACCATATTGAACTAGCAAATACATTAAATTTTTGGTTGTGTACTTATCAACAATCAAACATGAGCATTTTCAATACATTTTTTGAATCAGTGGACCTACAGTTTAACGCCGGTTCCGAACGGCCATCAGGCTTATAATCAATGTTCATTTCCCAGCATCATCAGCTTATCATTCATTAACCTACTTAAATCATAGACAACCACATACACCCATGCCTTCAGCGGGGCTTGAACCCGAGTTCTACCGCACCATACTCGGGTGTTCTACCGACCAAGCTACGGAAACCGACCATTTTCAATACTCGAATGCTGTAGTAGAGTATAAGGATTCAATAAAAAATGTCAAAAATAAAAATTTTTGAATGGGACTGGTATGTACAGAAACATCACTAACAAATATAAGTCCTTTTAGTGTTTTATGAATTCATAATAATTCAAATTGAAAAAAAAAGAGAATCAAACTGTTATTAGACGTAATGATCTGAAATCGAATGAATAAAAACTTTTGCCAATTTTTGAAAAACTCGGAAAAAATGAAAAACCCAAATTATCGAAGTTTCATTATAAAATTATCAATATATGACAAGTAATCATTCAGCTAAATCCTGTGGAATTTCAGTTGTCAGATTGATACAATAGTTTTTCATATTACATAAATTCCCACCATAAAATCAAGAAAAATGATATTTCTTCAGAATTTTCGTATTCAATATTCAAGTCGCTAATGTACAAAATAAACATAAAAAAAATTGAAAAGTGACATGCACAGAAACCAAAATTCGAGTTGAAGCTTCGTTTGTGGAAGAACTAGACATCAGAATAGGTAGTTGTTTTTGAAAGCATGCGAAAGAAAGCATAAAGCAATGACAAATATGGTAATTTGAAGTAGATTCATACTCGTACAATACTTGATTGTGACTCATCCGAATTTCCAGCTGAGTTAGGACAAATTTCTTCTCAAATATGAGTGAGTAAATTGATATTTCAAAATAGTGGAAATATCGTTCAGAAGTTTTGATCCTTGAAATTTCGTCTATTAGATAACGTACACCAAGAACTCGTGATCTACACGGATGAAATTGAATATTCAGTCTGAGATATCAAAAAAAAATTACATACACATCAAACAATTGAATGAAAAATCCACTATATAGTATATACATGTCTATCTGGAAAATGCTTGAGTGCTAGACTTTTTTTACCCCTCTCACACAAAAAACGGAGATTACCGCCAAATAGGTGAAATATAATATGAAAAAACAATTGTTGAATCAAAAATTCAAATTGGATAATATGAAATCATGAATTTCAGTGCAAATCTCATTCCAACAACTCTACGAGTGAATTTCAGACTGAAGTAACTTTGTTCGGAGATTGGAAAAACAAAAATGATTTTTATTTATTAAAATCAAAGGTGTCAAGTTTCGACAGCAACGAAGAGCTTGCCTTAGTTGTAATATCTGATGAGTTGATATTTATTAATATTATTTGAATATAAACCAAGAAAGTTAGAATTCTATATTAACTAGCTGAGAGTGAAAATACCTCTACTCCCCTGATTGAACGTGATAACTCCTTTTTTCAGAGTGAAAACGAAAAACAATATCGTAGGAGGTCTCGACGACAACAGTCCAATCGCAAGTTGGAATGTCACCGCGTGATATAAAACAAAGGAGGCTGCAAAGTTGGACCGGTAATTTCATTGGTTCCCAGTTTCAACTTTTGTTATTTTTGCACTTGCAGACAAAAACTTGGCAAGTAGGATCAGTGTCGCTTGTTTCATCGAATGTACCGCACTTCAGTGTTATTCCAAATGTGGCTGCTTTTAATCGATATTTCATCTTATCTCACGATATCATCCATTTGTAATTCAAAATAAACATGAATCATATTTCATATGAAATGAATTCATAATTCGTCTAAAAATTCAACTAAATACTATTGCAGATACTGCGGAAAAATTAAGAGACTAGATTCAATTGAAGAAAATATCAGAGTTAACTGACAAAATCAGTGAATTGGACTCGTCTAATATATAGCTGAGAACATTCTTTCGGTTTGTTTGTGTCACAAAATGATAATCTTGAAATCTCCATAATATTCATAAAATCAAAAAAAATTTGAGATATTCCAAATCTCAATTCAAGACAAGAAAATGAAATTACATATTAAACTGAGCATCCGTTAAAGGAATTTGAGCTTTATTCTTCTTACAATACACAATATTCATTCATGGTTATGTAAATTGCTTTATCTGTTTGATTATGTCATTTGAGTTTCATTGTTCCGAATATCATTTTTTTTCTTACACAAGAAGTGACTCTGTTTTGCTTATTGTGGACTTTATAATTAGGATCATTTTAATCCCTCAATTTCGACTGTACCAAATTAGATCACTTAAAAAAATCAGTTCATTTAAAAAGGTAACCGGAAACATTATGTCACTATTTCTTGCTAAACTGAAACTCCCTTGAAGAATATCTGGTGAAACATAAGGTATTTCTTGTGGTTTGAGTGAATGATGTCTTGATATTTTTATTATTATTTATTAATATTCCATTTCAAAAACTGCATATTCACCAATCATTTAAATTTTACATGAATGTTATTCAAAGAGATATCGATCATATATCATTTAGAATATATAAATTAAAATTTGAGTTTGGCAAAACTGTATTTTATTTCCCCGATTTTCCCAGTGGTTGATGATTAAACAATTCAAAGCATTTTACTTCCATTGAAATGATTTTAGTATTAAAATTTATTGAAAATTTTCACTGAGAAACATAAGAAACAAATTCTTATACCTTTTGATGTTTTATATATATATTTCTGATCTTAAATGAACGAATGATATGATATGATGTCATAGGCTATCAAAAAAAGTGGATATTAATGCATATTCAAACTATCTAGATATTATATTTTATTGAAAATATTGAATTAATTCCCGAGAAATCCGATGTGGCTGTGAATAGAGAGCACAACGAAAATTGTCCATTAAATTTTCAAAACATCAAATGAAAACCTCATCCTAAACTAAATAATGCAACTTACTGAAATTCAATTTCTATTAAATTATACAGTTTATATCTATATAAACTTTATAATTTATATATAGTGATATATATTGTTTATACGGCATTTGTGGCCGTATATCGAAAATAACATGGCGAATATTGTCTTCCAAATGGTCAAGCCTTTGTGACTTATCCGCATAGACCAATGACTTTACATAGCCCCACAGAAAGTAGTCTAGCGGTGTTAAATTACAAGATCTTGGAGGCCAATTCACAGTTCCAAAACGTGAAATTAGGCGGTCACCAAACGTGTCTTTGGTGACGTGACATCATGGTTGTTCAATTCAGGAATGAAGAAATTAGTAATCATGGCTCTTTACCGATCACCATCGACTGTAACGTTCTGGCCATCATCGTTTTTGAAGAAGTACGGACCAATGATTCCACCAGCCCATAAAGTGCACCAAACAGTCAGTTTTTCTGAATGTAACGGTGTTTTGACATACACTTGAGGATTATCTTCACTCCAAATGCGGCAGTTTTTTTTGTTGCCATAGCCTTTCAACCAGAAGTGCGCATCATCGCTACACAATATTCGCTTATGAAAATCGGGAACAACAGCAATCTCGTTTTATTTGAAAAATTGCACTATTTGCAAGCGCTGTTCAGGCGTGTATCTATTCATGATGAATTGCCAAACCAAACTGAGAATAAATCACTTCTCAGCTGTTAAATCGGTCGCCAACTTCAACAGTAACTTTAACTCTTCAACAGTTTCGGTTATTAACCTTTCAACCTTTATCAAACTGATATACTTATGTCATTTATTATCAATAAATTTTTTATTGATAATAGTTGTAATAAATAATTAATAACAATTAATTATTTATTCAGATAGATTGTCAAATATATATATATATATATATATATATATATTTATATATCAATCTGACAACTGAAATTCCACAGCTTTTAGCTGAGTAATTACTTGTCATATATTCCTGATTATTAACTGATTGATACGATACGATTGAAATTGTAGTGAACTTTTAACGATGGGTTTGTATTTGCTTCAAACTATGTCGAATATATTGAACGATCTGGAAAAACATTGACAATTTAGTTTTTTCAATTCTCTTCCTTCAATTTTTCTAACTTTTATCAATTTTTTTCAAAAATTTGCAATAGTTTTTATTCATTCAATTCCAGATCATTACGTCTATCAACAGTCTGATGCTCTTCTTTGTGACGTGTGGCATCATTTTCAATATTTTCTAACATTTATCCCTTGAAGGATAATGGAGAGATCACATCGTACACTTTCACATATCTAGCTCTACTATAACATTCTTTAGGTTGATTTAAATTTTTTGAATGAGTGTTCTAGTAGTCATTTTCATATTTTCATATTTATCTATAGGTATTCATATATACTATATATATATATATATATATATATATATATATATATATATATATATATATATATATATATATATATATATATATATATATATATATTCATATGAACAAATAGCGAATATGATCAGTTTCTTTCAAACGCGTACTTAGTCCCTTTAAGCTAGACCTGTGCATGTGCGCGTAGTACTTGCTAAAGTAAGGGAAACAGCATTTCCGTCAATAAATAGGTTCAAAATAATGGCACAAAGTAGACCCTATTTATGACGTCCATTTATCATAGTTACCACACCCCCACAACTGCCAACAGTGCACCTAACCCCAACTGCTAGCAGAGGCCATTGATAATTTACCATATGACAAGTTTGTACGTTACGAACGTAAATCGTATAATATTCGGTTTTATAAATGGATTAATTCTTATATTATGTTATTAGAAGAAAGATCCGTAGAAGTATAAGTCTGCTTGATTAAATTCAATCAGTTATTTCGGAATCACATCTGTGGTTGTAAATATAATAAACAGTAGAATAGGGGAATAACAGATGCGTGATTTTCAAATTATTGAGTTTTCTTTAAGTTGACTCAAGTTCGGTTGTAGTATTCCATTTATCTAGTAGGGTTGACAGTATTGTTTTCACATAACCACATCACTTGATCGGATTAAAATAAACTTAACGTCCTTGAAGTTTCAACAATGTGTATGTTAAAAATGTTTACTTTACAGGAAAGCTATACTATTGGATTAGATATTCTTTAGCCAGCCTTGGTAAATATATACTGGCGAAAACGACATAAAATCCAGTCATTAACGTAATAAAACATGTTTTATTTGAATATCTATAATAATTAAGGTTTTGACAAAACTTCTGTTCTGTCGACTTGCTACGACATATGTCATGCTTCTTTTAAACAAAGTTGGTAGTTTCAAAAAATGTATTCCTCTAGGGAAAATAGACGGTTGATGTATATAAATCGCCGAATGACCTCCAAGGCCCTTGAATCATGTATTTTAGAACCCTCACATAGAATATAGTTCTGAAACAAAAGAAAAAAAAACTGTTTAATGCTGATTGAATTTTTTTCAATCAGCAATCAATCAGCGGAGCAATCAGCGGACCTGAGTAGTTTTTCTCTGAAAGATGTCTCTTTATCAGAACTGTTGATTTTCGGTTCGAACATCATATGTCGAAATTAAGGACATGTGGGGTTTCTGAAATATATTATTCAATAAAATTGCATAACTCGTATGTGAGCATTTCAAATAGCTAAGCGATTTCAATTGAAATAATCCAACATAAGTTCATACTGAGTTCCTGCAAATCAAATGAATTTAAATCTGAGAAAAACATGTTGACATGTTTTGACACAAACATGACTCATGTTGTGTATATAGGGGTGTCCAACTTGCAAGATTTCAAGGGCCATAAATGAAATAAAACCATTAAAGTGGTTGGGATCCATTAAGTAATGAATGCATGATTTCAAACCTTTCTCACCAGGACGGCGTTCAAAGATCATTTCTGAATTTTTGTCTTATAACCTTCCTCATCCACAAAATACTGCACCGAGGGCCGCTAGTTGAACAATCCTGATGCATATTAATAATATGGGAGAATAGATCTCAAATCACATTTCAATTGGGTGTATCTACAACTGTTTCACGAAATAAAAATATTCTTGGAAAACAGAGTGTATAATAATGGTAGGTAGGGATGAATCGATTCCATTGAGGTATCGATACTTTTACTCGATACTGCACTTGGGCATTAATTATCGATACATACTCGGTAACGATTGGAAACTATCGATACGTAGTTGTCTCGTATGCAAAGTATCGAATCGTTTTTGGAAAAATCAAAGTGAAAACCATTACAAGTAGTAACAATAAGAGACGAGTGAATTTTTAATTGCTTGTGCAAGTTAGAAGTATTCCCACAATACTTCACTGTTAAAACATTTTTGCAGCTTACGCATTCGTCATTTTTTGTAAAATATTGCGAAATACTAGATTTTGAAGAACACAATTTTACTCATAAATCAAAATGTTTTGAAAACAAAACTAACTACGACCACTGCTACAGAGAGTTTAGTTCACGAACATGCGAGGATAACAGAAAGAATGAATGTCAGTGGTAAATATGGCGGCACTGGACTATTATTTCTTCCTGTGGTGCTAACCAAATCTACGATCATAGAAATGAAGGATCATTTTTAGGGATGAAACGATATTTTCCAGGTACATATATCGAAACTTTTACTCGATACTTTATCGATTGTCAGGTGTCGATACTTACCTACTTGATATTAATTTTTACTCGCTATCGATTGGCTTACTCATATGAGTACTTTTGAGATTTTGATCGATACCTACTAGATACTTTACTTCAAAGTATCGATGCTAAAAGTATTTGGTATCGAACAACCTACTTGTATTTACTAGTACCGTTTCATTCCTAAGTACAGGTGCTTTAAGTTGATAATGAAATTTTTGTTTGCTGTAATTCTTTGTTAGAAGAACTTCGGCAACTTACCAGAAAGACCTTCTATATTCGTTTGAGAAAATGAGATTTCAAAACATTGTTACAAGATCTGCTATAATTTCATACCTCTTGCATGAAAACATTTTCAATCATTCGATAAATTCCCTATTAATAACGTTGAAATGTGTTCCATCAAAATGATTCTAGTAAAGTTTGTTTTAATTAATAGCAACTGAATCACTTCAAGCCATTCCACGAGAGTACTTCGAATAATGAAAATTCTTCAGTCGAAAAGCCTTTCGTTTGCTTTGACGCTCTGAAGAAATACCATATCTTGAAACGAATAGTCACATTCCTTTCATTATCTCGATATAGAGAATCGTTTTTTCACTTTTCCATTCATTAGAACCATAAAACAATCAGAGCCAATCAAACAGAGTACTTCTAAAAAAGATCAACCGCCAATAATGTCCCATTGTGACGACCAATAAAGAAAAAATTACTCATTAACTAAGGTGAATCGCATAATGGCCTTTCCGATTTGAGAGCTGGTGAATTGTATTAGTACACAAATATATTGGGCGATAGTGAGCTGAATGCTGATCAACCACCGTGGGATACCTTAACAGTTAGAAGACAAAATACAACTTGTTCTGCTACTATTTTAAACCGTACCTTAGCCGTCCGCCTGGCTGGGCTGTTGGGAATGCAAACAAATGGTAATTTATTATCCATTGGGAAGAGTGACTACGTATGGTGAATAAGTAAACACCCTCACACATACAGCGTTTACAGGACGCAGTGACTATATAAATCTGAAAATCATAAAGTGAAACAGTTATTGAGTTATAAAATTTAATGATTGATGAGACTACTACATGAAGCAAGTTAATTACATAACAAAACTCAATTAATTTTTTTATATCAATATACTGAACTCGCTTTGTGAACTAATATCCCATCGTAGGATGCAAAGATATATCTATAACAAATGTTAAATTTAGTAAATACATTAATTTATATCAAATGTAAAGGAACACTAACAACATATCGTTTTCAATAAATGACACGGAGGTTTCGCTTATCTCCTGGTGGAACAATATGTTAAAAACTATAAAATTAAAAATTAACTCACTGGAATTAAGTTTCACTGAATATGTTGAAAACTCTACATATATTTCGGGTGGTTAACCCATTGTTCAGAGTATAGAATATTACTGAATTTCAAAACTTATATAACTTTCATTTAATATACCTTTCCTAAACCACAGAATTTGAAACTGGATTCACGGAAAAATCCACCCGATCATTACAAATAGGTAATTTCTTCCTTTTCGCTATCGTAATTTCTAAGACTTCAAGGGTATCTAATCTTTGCCCTTACTACCTGAGTGGACTATTTCGGTCTTCATGGGATCCAAGAGATTATGCAGTGTTCAGAAAAACCTGTATTAGGTTTATTCAACACTCAATAGTATTGATCTTTTATGTTCATCGATTCTTTTTTGTATAGAACGTCCAGTTTGATCCATGTAAAAACTATCACATTCACTGCAGAATATTTTATAAACGCTACGTCTCGAAACTAAGTCAAATTTGTCCTTGTTATTCACCAAGAATGAAGCAAAATTCTTTTTGTTGGTGTATATTGAATTCACATTATTTTCATGTCATCTGGAAATCTGTAATTATGGAAATTTCGATAGACAAAAAGAAGAATGTACCTACTTGTAATGATCAGGAGGGTTTTTCCGTGAAACCTGTTTTAAATTCTGTGGTTTAGGATATATAAGTGAGAGAGTTGTACATTATACAATTCAGTAATATTGTATACTCTTGATAATGGGTTAACCACCCGAAACATATGTAGAGGTTTCAATATATTTAGTGAAACTTAAGTCAAGTGTGATAATTTTTGATTTTATAGTTTTTAACATATCGTTTATATAGAATATATCGAGAGAAAAAAATGGAAAAATGACAGAATAACAAGCAGGTAAAAAAAGAACAATAAAAAGATTTAAAAATATGAAATCATAGGATCAATAAATCAAAATTAACACATTTGACTTAAGTTTCACTGAATATATTAAAAACTCAATGTTTATATAATATTCAATGTAACATATATTGTATATGTAACATTGTCAGTAACATTGTATACTCTTGATAATGGGTTAACCACCCGAAACATATGTAGAGTTTTCAATTTATTCAGTGAAACTAAAGTCAAGTGTGTTAAGTTTCACCGAGAGATAAGCGAAACCTCCGTATCATTTATTAAATCGTAGGATAACCGAATAATGAAAATATTGCAAGGTATTGAGAAATTCCATTGAAAATTTCACTAAGAATTGTCTTTATTGAATATTTAGATGAAGGATTACTATGAAATCTAACGTAATGAAGAATATGAGATTTGTATTTTCGGATGCAAGAGATTTCAGAAAGCTGAATTTAGTCTTTCTTTCTTTTTTTTTGTTCAACAGTTTGAAAACTGAATCAAATGGCATCTCATTGATGAAATGATTTTCATAATGAATATCTGTTTTATTATTTTGGAAACTATGTTCATGTTCAGATATTTTCTGATTTTTTTAAAGTTTATTGGATGTAAAATTCATTACAGCTACTACCACAATGAATTTTGTACACTGGACATTTCAATTTTATGAAATTATACCATTAATGTTAATACATTGAAGTTTGTATAATCTTTTGTCACGAATGAAAAATCGCTGTTATGAATAACTTTTCATGTATTGATTCTTCTATGATGTTTAGATCATAATTCACTGCAATCTTCTTAATAATTTAGTTCTCCTAAAAGAGGATAACTAGGTATATTAACACGTCTGAAAGCGCATCAATTTCTCCAACACTTTGGAGAAAATAGGACCTTTAGAGCTAGGTCCATAATTGGAAACCTCATTCCGAATGCCACTCCTATGAAGAGGAAGCACCTTCGAAATCTTTAGGAAGCTTGGAAAAGTGCTTGATCAGCATCATTTGTTAAAATCCTGATGTGAGAAAAGTTCGTAATAACAATAATAATAATATTTATTCATATTCATATACACTTTACAGTATTTCTGAAATCTAACTGAAAATTGCAAAAAATGAATAAGAATGCAAGTTTCTCTCAGTTTTTTGTTTATTATCATTCTACACTATAAGTTATTGAATAAATGTGATATCAGATAAAGATATAGATGTAGAGATTGTTGTCATCAAAGTTACATGAGTTGTCAATATAAATAAAATACAAATATAATACAAATATGAAAACAGATAATTGTAAAGGACTATCATAGCCATTTACATTCAAAGACAAACTAGTTTGAAAAACTCGTCGACATTATATAATGTATTTCCCAATAGTTCACTTCCCTGTTGAAATCTGCGGGTGTCAACTTCTTCAGGCGATCCGGTAACTTATTGTAGAGCTTAAGGCAGGTGTGGTTTGGCTCCTGCTGAGCTTTTTTTATTCGAGCATAAGGCAAAGCAAACTTATTTCTTTCTCTTGTGTCATAAGAATGATAGAAAGAGTTTCTTGGGAACTTATTTGGATTTTGATGTGCAAAGTTTACACATGTGCGTATAAAAACTGAAGGAATTGTGAGTATCCTCTCATTCTTAAATATATCTCTACAGCTTTCCGTAACCTTCATACCATACAATGTTCTAACTGCTTTTTTTTGTAGTACAAAAATTTTGTGAGCCTCTTCAGACTGACTCCACAAAATGATACCATAAATCGCAAGACTGTGAAAAGCTGAGTAGTAGGTGAGTTCAGCTACACCAGTAGTTGCAATTTGCTTTATTCTACGTATCATGAATATTGCTGTAGACAATTTCCTACTCAATGTATCAATATGATTGCTCCACTTCAGGGATGATTGGAAGTCAAAGCCTAGATATCTGAGGGATAAATTGTTATATTCCCTGTTAGTAAATAGTAAGCTTTGTGTTTTCTATGGGTTCATCAACAGACCATTCGCCGTAAACCACTCCTGAGTCTTTACTTCGCAGCTCCAGGTTACCACTTGGAGGCCACCCAAGCAGCTTAATCTGATCAAAAATACAGTATCGTCCGCATAATTACAAATTTTACTTGCTGTAATATTCTCGAAAATATCATTTGTGAAAATGATGAACATAAGAGTTTCATACAACTGGATATGAACAAAGACATGAATATGATATTACAATTGGATATGAAAATTTTTTACAACACTCACAAAGGCATAATACCTAAGGTGAAAGATTTTTTTCTGAAACTATTTTTTAATAATATAGTAAATAATATTCTCTAGTAATTAAAACTATATTTCCTCCATATTCACCCAACTCTACTGAGCTATACTTATACTGCACAATACATTACTAGGTACTTAACCTCTACAATTATCTGGTACATTCAACTATATTCTTGATCTTCCATTAATCAATGTATAACAGTAGACCATCCCCAACTGAGATATCCATTTCTTTAGGTTTCTTTCTTAATGTTTACGGTTTTCACCATCTCTTTCAAATATCTGGTCAATTCTTTGAAAATTCTAGGCGCTCAAAATCTTAGAGAACGTTGATCAATTGCTTTTTTAACCTTTGGAACTTCCAGAGAAAGGTGACTATATCTGGTATTCGATCTATGCGCAAATCGTTTCGAGTCACTTATATTGTTTTACGTGTGTTTCATTAGCGTGTAGCAATACAACTATGTAGGTCCTATACTTCACATAACTCAAACAATTGGTTTGTTGGGTAAACCATATTCTTTTTGTACTTTAAGTAACCACTTCGGTTGTATTGTTAATTTGTTGAAAGTAGTTGAATATGCGCGTCCCCAAGCAAATATTCCCTAACGCATTTGCGACTCAGCAAGGACCTGATATACCATTTTCAAGTAAGTACTCCTAATAGCAATGGCCAGATAGTGTCTCAATCAAAACACTCAATTCCGAAACGGCGTATGCCAGTTTAGCTCAATCTGCTTTGTACAAGCAGATTGGAAACTTTCAAGGACAGCTGAAGTTAACACATATATGCTCAAAGCATAGCGATATTATGTACAGAAAATATCGGATTAAATCGCGTTAAATATTGTACATGAATAAATTTGGAGTGTCATTCACTTAATGGTACTTTCTTATGATTGTTTCTAGTTGAAACAATCGGCTAATTTTCACTTATATTTACAGTGTGAATTCTAAATATTTCATCTTTGTCAAATAATTTATACAAACTGTCAAATATGTTTTATGAATATAGAAATCTACAAATGTTTTAGAGATTGTTAAAACTTTTCTAACTCACAATTTGGGGTATTCAATGAAAATTCACAATGAAAGTCATGAAATCGTAATAAAAATTGCTTCTCAGCTTCGGACTAACTACGGTGTTGACTACACCGAACTTCAAGTTCTACAAACTTTCATATAAAAAAACAAAAGGAAGACTCTTGTAACAGTGTGAAGATTTGTAATGTAAAAGCCTAAAAGGTGGTCACTTCTTTCACGGTATTCAGTGGCTGAAACACAAAGACAGAAAAACATAGACAAATAATTATTTATATTTCTGAATGTTATTACATTTAAATACTAACATGACTGAAAAAACTAAAAATATATAATTCTTATGATGATTCCGTGTTTTCTCGCCTCTTAATCCTAAATATTCCTTTCAGATGTTTCCACATTTTCTTCCATTTCGTCTTGTCCGGTAAAACGACTAATTCCGCCTCCTCGTGAGTAGCTAAACTGAACATGTTAACTATCTCTTCATACATATCTTCTCCACTATCTTCGCTACCATTGATAGACGAATCAGATGAATGTCTTGAAAAGAGGTTATTCTTGTACAATATCTTCAGATGCTTTTCTTCATTTCTGACTCTCTTGTTGAAGACGTCCAATATCTTTTGCTGAAATAATGTGTGCAGTCTGAATTTGAAACCTAATAAGTAACGTTCAAACCTACAGGTAGATTTATATTTATGATTAAAAACACTTGGATAAATTCCACAAACATAGTTTCGACATATATTTCAGCGTACTCTCCCATATTTGCGATATATTTATTTTCAAGACCTTTGGCCCAGAGTCTTAAACTATTGAATCAAATTTTATATGTTCCACCAAGACCTATGCGAGGATTTCGTCATTAATAAAGGGACCTGGATAATAAGTTTTTCTGTATTTTACTGTTTTTCTTATTATCTATCGGATAACTTGTCTCTTCATGGTCATTGTTTGACCATGGAGAGATGTTTGACCATATGGAGTTTATTTGGAGACTATGTGGAGAAGGCCGACAACTATTTCATTAGTTCAACAATTCGATAATGTAGACAAATTTTGATGATCATAGATAGACTATAGTTCAGGCAAAACAGAAATGAACAGAAAAATGATCTCCCATAGTAAGTTATATTTTTGGATTCAAGTTTTAAACTTAGTTAATAGGTAAGTTTATTGGTACAATAGAACATGTATAACTGTTTCAAAAAGACAAAAGTCTTAATCGAAATGCAATTATTAACAAATAAGAATATCTGTATGCTCAAATCAACAGAAGGAAAACAAGTTGGATTGTACACTTAGTCTATTAAAAGTCTGAAATAAAAACTCTCTCAAGCCATATATCCCATGTTCTACCGAAATATTCTCTAATAGTGCTCTGAAGTTATTGAATTCAGACCATTGTGAAAATGGCCAATCTGGTAAAATTCAGTCTGGTATCTATATCTGGTATCATAGTGGTGAATACTACCAACTTCAAAGCTCTGGTTCGTAAGCGTATTATAAACAAACAAAAACATATAAACCTGGGCAAGACAGTATGCGTATATCTTTCTAATTACTTTCAAAACATTCTCACTAACAAGCCGTACTGAAGCACAGACTTAAACAAAGCGAAATATTCCGACTTTAGCACTCTACCCTACACAGGTCCGACTAAACTACGAAGCACAAATATGTTTCTACTCAGCCTAGCAGCAATCAATTCAATGTGTGGCCTCTGCGTAAGGCGAGAGTCAACATATATAACAATTAACTTGGTATCATCAGTTATATCACTACAATTTCAGCTGGAAATCATAAACTTTGTCTTATCATCATTGATACACAGTACGTTACCAGCAAATCAACGTTCAGCCCTCATGCGCTTCCCTTCACAAGCGATATGAATAGATTTCATACAAATCAGATCCATCAAGAGAAATAGTGGCGTCATCTGAAACCACTCTCGAGGTGAGATAGTCTGAAAGATAGTTTGTGATTACTTAAAATAAAATAGGACCAGCAATAGATCTCTAAGGGACACCTTTGGATAGGATCATCTTATCAAACCAACCTCAACAAGAGAACACCGATTTGCACGATCAGACAAAAAGGAAGAAACCAACGCAACAAATCCACCACAAAACCATGCTTTCGAAACTTCGCTATTGGAAGTAGTTGGGATCCACAATCGAAAGCCTTCGTCAAATCCAGGAAGAGACCGGCAGAGTACCACCCAAGCTCAAAACACCTCAATGTGTCCTCAACGAAACTCATAATCGCCTTTGTTGAAACCCCACATCCTTCCTCAAACCAAGTTTTCTATCACAAAACAGCCCATTCGACTCAATGAACTCAACCATCTGAAAGCGCATCAACTTCCCGAATACTTCGGAGAAAATAGGAGCTTTAGAGCTAGGTCCATAATTGGAAACCTCATTCCAAATGCCACTTCTATGAAGAGGAAGCACTTTCAAAATCTTTAGGAAGCTGGGAAAAGGGCTAGTTTAAGATCATTTATTAATGAGAAAAGTTCGTGATAATAATAATCATTATTCATATTAATATACTCTTTACACTATTTTTGAAATCTAACTGACATTTGCAAACAATGAATAAGAATACAAATTTCTCTTAGTTTCATAGAACTGGATATGAACAAAGACAGAAAATTTCGTTCAACACACACAAAGTTATAATAATAAGGGGGAAGATTTTTTTCTAAAACTATTTTCCAATAATACAGTAAATAACATTCCCTCTAGTAATTAAAACTGTATTTCCTCCATATTCATCCAATTCCACTGAGCTGTATCTGCACTGCACAATACATTACTAGGTACTTAACCTCTACAATTAAGTGATACATTCAACTATATACTTGATCTTTCATTAATCAATGTATAACAGTAGACCGCCCCCACTTGATATATCCATTTCTTTAGGGCTTTCATAATTTTTAAGTTTTTCACCATCTGTTTCAAGTATATGGTCAATTCGTTGAAAATTTTACGCTAAAAATCTTGGGGAACGTTGACCAATTGATATTTCAACCTTTGGAACTTCCAGAGAAAGGTAGCTATATCCGGTATTCAACCCATGTGCAATGGTTTCGTTTCGAGTCACTTATATTGTAGTTCGTATGTTTCATTAGCGTGTACCAATACAACTAATGCAGGTCCCATACTTCATCTAACTTAAACAACTGGTTCATTGGGTAAAGCATATTATTTTTGTACTTTGAGTAACCATTTCTGTTGTATTGTTAATTTGTTAAAAGTAGTTGAATATGCGCTTCCCCTAGCAATTATTCCATTTGTGACTCAGCAAGGACCTGATATACCATTTTCAAGTAAGTACTCCTAATAACAATGGCCAGATAGTGTCTCAATCACAACACTCAATTCCGAAACGGCGTATGCCAGTTTAGCTCGATCTGCTTTGTACAAGGTAGATTGAAAACTTTCGAGGATAGATAGAGTTAACACATATATGCTCAAAGAATAGCGATATTATGTACAGAAAATATCGGATTAAATCACATTATATGTTGTATATGTATAGATTTAGGTAATTTACTTAAAAGTACCAAATGGTACTCTTTTATGATTGTTTCTAGTTGAAACAATCGGTTTATTTTCACTCATATGTACATTGTGAATTCTGAACACTGCATCTTTGTCAAATAATGTATACAAACTGTCGAATATATCAAATAGGTACTCATCAGTCAAGTCACCAAAGCAAAGCTAGTATAACCGTCAACTGGCGAAGAATGAGTAAGTATAAGCTTAGAGAGAGTAGAAGAATTATCACATTGATAATGTAATAAACGATTCAGATCGGCTAACACTGGAAATTTCGTTATGGAAATATTCCCATATGCAGCTGAATCAGCGAAAAGTCTCACCTCTTGCTCTTTAAATTTTATGTTAACAATTAACAATTATTAACTTATAAAAATAAAAAATTTATATAATTTTCTTCATTTATCGCAATGAGTATAAATTGTAGGCAAGGCTATAATTGAGAACGAATCATTTCTGAAATCCAACTGTTTGCTCTCAACCACAGTCACATCATTATGAAGTTAACAAACACTTAAACAGATTTCACGTTATTAAAACTCCGTCCTCACGCACAAAGTTGCTTGAAATTGCTGAAATATCGAGAACTAATTGAACTTGGTTTCAAATGACGTAACCCCAGTATCATATAGAGAAGAATAGCACCTTTCATAATTATAATTTCTTTCTGTTCTTTGTTTCGTTTGGTACTTCCAGATAGAAAATGTCGATTTAACCTGGAAACGTCATCAACATTATCTCACCTGGATTCTTTAGCTGTCGTTTAGTCAGAATAAACATTTGCGTTCACCATGCTGATACAAATTTTAATCGAAGATATCTATCTATCTTACCTGGAGATCATCCCAGCTATCGACTTCTACTGCAGTAATTTCCAACGGAGACGTTATATCCGTCATGCCTTGTTTAGCTGTTAAAGAAATATAAGAAATTCGATCCAAGGAACAGCTCTCACCATAAGTATTTCTTTCCATTTATGTATGTTTTCATTATATTCAAAACAGTGACAATCAATTCTGACAGGTGATATGTCAATTAACGTATGATTGTGAAAAGAATGAAAATTTCATCGATATTATTGATAAGTTAATATTATGATTCCACAGAAGCTCTGTGTGCGCTAGGTAACTTAAATTATAGATTAACTCTATTCTTCAATCAGAATTTTTTGAACTTCGTATATTCAAATTCAATATTTAGATTTTCATTACAGAAGAAGAGAGAAGATAGTTATTTTTCGAGATAACTGTGAAGTAACTTGTATTCATTTGATTAATTATGCAAAAAATTATTGAATATTCCTTTTCATTCAATAACATTGCTTTGTATACCTTCAGGATTATGGAGAATCTTTAGCAATAGTCTATAGCGTGGGTGCTATATTATTCTATGCGTGGAAATATTAAACGACACTTGTATTGAGAATATATATTTATGATCATTTACAAGAAACCAACTATTGAACACGTGGTTGTTGTTGTGTTTCTCGATGGAAGTTAGAATGACAGATTGTTGTAACATTACTCTGTAAGCATCTGAAGAAGTCGTTTGTAACGACGAAACGCGTTATGCTATGTAATGAATAAAGTGTAAATCATAAGTTCAAGTGTTTGAATTCAAGTTCATATTCAGTAGAAGTAACTGTCAGAGAATAGCTCTGACAGAGAAGAAGAGAGATTCAGTGTTGGTAGCCCTTTTTATATGCTCACAGTTGATCGTGGGGCGTCCAAATGTGATCACAGAATAGTGATACTATTCTGTGATATGTTTTCTTCCATCGAATGACAATGACAATATCCCTACAAGACCATAAAGCTCAGTAATGTCTACGAAAATAGATACAGTTTTCATTTATTGGGGATGTTTAAATGAAACGTTACGAGATTTTTTGAAATTGATCAAAAAGTAAGTGAACAAAGTTCTTCCCACGATACATATTTATTCTCATGTTTCATATTGTTGAAGAAAAGAAATAGGAAAACTGAATAGTATTAGTGGAAGGAATTACTTGCGATGTTAATAATTTGCCTTCATTTGAAAAATCAATTAATTATTACTTTACTAGTTCAGCTTTTTTCAAAACGTTATCATTTTACATCCGAAAATGGAGGTTCGCTTCTGAAAATGAGAAAATATCTGGAAACAATTGTCAAGCAATTGATATAATTACCATCCAGAGAGGTCGTAACGCTATCAAAATTCTTTTTCCCCCCATCTTTAATGTACGTAATTCACCTATTATTTTAATGGCTTTATGCCGAAGCAATATTTTTACAGTTATGTTATTATTTATGTTTTGATCAGTCTCAAATTTTTTTATCGAATTATACATGAAATACACTTTTATCGTCCAACGAAAAACGCTTGGCTAAATTTCACAATTTTGTTTGAAACACTGGACATATATTTCGGGTTACTTACCCATTAACAAGAATTCGATAACAATGTTTGTATGTTGAGTATAGGTATATGTATACACAACATACAACAATATTATTGTTGTGAATTGTGTTATTTGAGTAATTTGGTGGATTTTGATTATTCGATATATTATTTGAAAATGTACCATCACGTCTTGTGCGTGAAATCGATTATAATCGATTTCACAGGCCAATACACATTTTGGTGCCTGCGATTTTTTAACTGTTCCTGAGTAATTTTTGGATGCAGAATGTAAAAAAGTTCTCAGATTTTGTCTATCAGATCTAGTTTTTGAGATTTTTTAAAAAATTGTGTATATAATTCACGTTATAACTGTTATAATATATAATATTACTATTGACAGTTAAAAAAAACAAAGACACATGGATTTAAGTATTTATTGCAAAAACTTAATTTACACAATTACATTAGTCACTAATCACATAAAAATTTTCTTTTATACGATTTTCTAGAATGGAGTTTACTAGGGCAGTCTCGCTGAAGGCTCCAGCAGTAGTCCGCCATCATGTGGCTAGCCCTTTTCCTGAGTGAAAAAAGGCAGCAGATCCTTATCTCTTTCACGATAAAAAGTAATATTAGTACCTCGACAAAGTAAATTTTTTTCTTTTAATCTGGATGCAAGTAATTCAGCGGATTCCTTTGAGAGATTCAGGTCTTTCAAAGCTATTTTGAGCTATATTCAATCAGCTCAAAAACTTGAGCTGATAGAATAAATCTGGTGGCATTTTTGGAATCGGCACATTAAAAACATCTAAAATCAGATGTTAGATTTCTGGCACCAATTTTTTTTCAGTTTGTTGGCCTGTGTTATGAATGATTATATGAAATACTTATAAATTATATCTTCTACCCTCATCTTTGTTTTTCTTCTATTTTCATTTAAATTGTTTTGCTTTGCTTACATGTTATCTCCTCAAGTGTTGAATGAATACATGAACTAATAATTTATACTATAATTTTCTTATATAAAAAGCAGAAAAATAAATATACATGCCAGTAACGAACATTGACTTTTATAGTTTTGGGATATAAATAAGTCTCGCATTTCTCTGTACAGGTAACTGTAATGTTGGTTGCATAATAAACTGTTCATAATCGTGGGTGTAGATACACACTAGTTTACTCCATGTTTTATCTTCTGAAAGCCGCTAGGAGTACATAATATTTTACATATTAAAACACAAATAATCTGAGAAAAACTGCGTTCCGATATCTATCACCCGCAGCCTTCCATCACGTATCTGATGAAATACATAATTCGTCTTCGGCTTGACAGTTTTCAGCGTGTCGGAGCTCCGTTCCGTCAACCCACTATATTCTGTCTTTCTGTCTGTTTGTATGCGTGTGTGTGCCATGTAATCCGGACATTTGCGTATGAATACGCCATAGAGTGGGACCCCATTGTACTCGGGGGGCAGGGGGTGCATTGTCCGGACCTCCGTTTTGACACCGTCATTTTCTGCTTGACTGATCTCTGCGATCTTATCGCATTTGCGTGGAGGTGGCGACCGCATTCTAAATTTACCCTTGTGTGGGGATGAGAATAATAAGGTGGTAGAAGTGTTATCCTAAATAAAACTGGTTATGTGTGAAAACTGGTTTATACAACTGCAAAGGTTTTTTTGATATACAAATTTTATTTTCATTGTGTGCCAATATAAAGAAGTCGCATGTGTAATCAATTTCTAATTTGTTTTTTCCGATTAATACTGATTTTATGAAAGAAAACACATAACATTTTTTCAATCTTTCAATTGATAAATGATACTTCTAGAAAAATTGTAGAATGTTTTCCATTTTTGAGTTGAAACTCGAAGATTGTCAGCATTGCGTAGGATTGACTGACAACTATGTCTAATGACATAGTTGTAATTATTTTAAATAAAAAAAATATAAAAATTATTATTATATTTTATATCCTAGTATTCATATCAAGTTTCCTGTATAATATCGTATACGTTTTAAGTACACACACTCCTATTTATGGTGTTGGTCAAACATTTTACCTAGTTAGCCAGTCCTGATGAAGACTATGATCATAACGAAATATAGACCAGGTTAACAAATTGGTTGAAATTAATTCATAGTGAGCCTCCTATTTTGCCGATAACTCATAATATGTATATATATATATATATATATATATATATATATATATATATATATATATATATATATATATATATATATATATATATATATATATATATATATATATATATATATATATATATATATATATATATTATATATCTTGAAATTGATTTATTGCCTGTTTGAGGTATTTATTTTGAAAGTTTTTAGCATTAACAGGCTTTTTTAATATGAAAAAGTTTATTTCTGTTGACGTTTTAATATAAGATAAGTATATAAAAAACTATATGTAATTGTATATATGTAAATATAATCACACTTAAGAATCACCTGGCTTACCATGAGTTTTTCAGAGGTTTCCTCATGGTGAAGAAGACTAAAACTTCCGAAGCGAATGCTGAGCCAGAAATATTCCTCTGATAATGAAAATCAATAGGTGAATATACAAAAAAACTAATTTGATTTTTCAAAAAATTAAGTTTGACATTTGATATCCATAGTAACTCATAAATTCAATTATTCATTAGTTTTGACAAAGTTGTAATATAACAACGAAACGTCAACAGAAATAAACTTTTTCATATTAAAAAAGCCTGTTAATGCTAAAAACTTTCAAAAAAAATATATTTATATATATACTAGTGTACTCGACAGATGTCGTATTCTGTACACACGTATTCAATTCGAAAGTTTCAAACTTCTTTGAAAAAGTTGTAACAATCTGGACCGTTTTGAGGTTATATTCTGATATGCGAAAACCGTTTTAGAACTCGATCGCAGGGCAACCTAGTGGACCCAATTGAGATCTAAACCATATCTAACCTAATTTTAACCCTTTTAACCCAAATCTAAACCATTCCTGAATCCACTTGTACACACACTAAAAATTCCAAGAGAATCGGTCCAGCCGTTTATGAGGAGTTCAGTGACATACATATGTTACAGTAGAATTATATATATATATATATATATATATATATATATATATATATATATATATAATATATATAAAGGAGATATTATAGACATATTAATCATGGATGCGAGTATATCATCTGTTTCGAGTATTGCAGATGATAGATGATAGCTCAAATATATATCTCATATAACTCAAAATGAATATGCAACCTAAGGTATTCTACTACCGAAGACTTCCAGGATCTTCGTTTATAGAAAAGCAATGTTGATGACATTCCGTAAAAGGCTAAAAGAAAGCTTTATCTGACTATTGCAGAAAATCTCTGAATTGATATCTTTCCAAATTTATTGTTACTGTAGGAAATTCAATTCTAATCTTGAATTTTCCAATGTATTATTCTTATTTTATCAATGAATGATTATTTCGTTTTCCAGTTATTACCGTCGTGAGATCTCTATGGGGTTTCGCTTAATTTTTCAATTTCTTCATTTTTCAGAATTGGTCTATTATTTCTCTAGTAGAAATGCAGAAAATTTTAAACTCAATATTTCTTAATGGACTGCTTAAATTATTCACTACATCTAAACTAATACAGCAATTGAAAATCAAATCGTTCGATTCATTTCTGATAATTGTTTTTTTTGTATTTAATTTTTGCTCCATTTTGCACTTCTTATCAATATTACACTCACTATTTTATCAATAGTACAATTGTGAGTACTTAAATGTATTCGTGTATAAAGAACTGAACCCACATGAGTCTGCAATGTGCAGCCAATTTGAAAATACGAATAAAATAACAATAAATTTCCTCAATTAAAATCAAATATAATTGAGTGCACATGTAAGTAACCGCATAATCTGATGAGGTCTGCATTATGAAGACATATAATAACAGTTGCATTTTAACAGCACTATATAGTGTAGGTACATCTCTTTTTGTTAGGATAATTGAAATATTCTGTAATCATATGAAATAATCGTGTACCTTATGTCGGAAAATGAAGGTATACATTTTTTTAAAATTATGTATTAAATATAATATGAAAAGTGTTTCATTATGGATCTCATACTTTTATTGCAATAGTAAACGAAGGATTTTTCATTATCAATAGAGATTGTGTGGAGTACAACATTATATATAAAAATAAAGAAAAGTAATCAAAGAAAAAACCTTTCATAACACTGCTGATGTCATCTATATGGAGTGCAATCGATACTTCAATAATAATTCATTGAAATTTCGCGTACTAAAAGTTGTTCATTGAATTTAACACATTCAGTTAATTATTTCTGTTTTATGTGTTATAAAATTAACACTTGGACACTTGGGATGAAGTCTATTTGTTCAACACTCAGAAACACTACCGAAGAAGGTGTTTCGACAGTGTTGTTTCAAAGCAGACTTTTTTACACATGCTTCATCTTGTCTCAATCCTGTGAAGACCATTTCTTTTTCTGTTACCATTACGGTAATTATCAACCGGATAAATCGCCTTGGGAGCAATTTTAATAATAATGAAACTATAGAAAATACTATTCACTACACTTTTTCGAATGAATCTCGAGTTTACTTATTCAGGTTAACATGGAATATCACATGAAAGTAAAAATTGAATGACAACCCTGAAAATTTGTGATTTCCTATAGGTTAAATTTCACATTGAAGCAAACAATAATATATAATATAATATTTATTTAGCAATAGCAATTACAAAATCATATATACATTTAGGTTCAAAATATATTATTTGGAATTATATTTTCAAAACGAACTTGCTAATTTACCTTTGATTAGTTTAAGGTCACTTATTGTTTTTATGGAGCTAGGTAATTTATTAAATGCGTTGAATCCTTCATAAAATATACTATTCTTATGTTTGTAAAGCTTACAAACTTGCATCTGGAAATTGTCAGCATTTTTTGTATTATAACTGGGCACATCACTGACACATGTTTTATTATTCTTTATGGGAACAATTTGTGTTTCACTTTGAATATATACATATGTAGCAAAAAATATTCTCTGTTTGACTGACATTAGTTCTAAACAATTAAGCATACTTTGGATTGGAGTATACCTATTACATTTCAAAATTGTTCGCATAGATGTATTCTGTAACTTTTGTATCTGTTGAGTTTTTTCTTTACTCAATTCCAATAACAAAGTGGAACAATATTCGAAGTGTGGCATTATTATTGACTTGAAGAGCAATAACTTCATATATGTCGTCAGATTTTTTCCAATTCTTATGAGAAAGTTGATTTTCTTAGAGATTTTAGACGACACGAAGTCAACATGATCATTCAAACTCAATTTCTCATCTAACATAACGCCTAAGTATTTAACAAGTTTTACCCTTTCAATGTTTTGGTTTTCAATTGTAAAACTTGTATTTTCGTTATTAATTACCTTAGGAATTTTACTTGTTCCAAAAACTATAAATTTTGACTTTCTTACATTCAGCGATGAACTGCTATCGCTTAGCCATTCATTTATTGCTGCCAAGTCTCTATTGATCTATTCTGTCATAGAATGGATATTTTTACCACTAACATAAATCATTTTATCACCTGCGAACAATCGCATAGAGCATTTTTTACATGCAAAACAATATCATTAATGTGTAAGGAGAATAGCAGTGGACTAAAACCGTACCCTGAGGTACGCCAAAATCAACTCTAATGCTGAACACTATTGAACTTAACTTTTTGAGATCGCGAATGTAAATAAGAATTGAACAGTTTGTTTACTAAACCTTCAAAACCAATTTTATTTAGTTTTTTCATCAACAATGATCTACATAAAGTTTCGAATGCTCTTTTGAAGTCCAATAATAGTACAATCACTACCTCTCCTTCATCTATAGCTCTATATCATTCCTCACATATGCTCAACAGTGCTGTCTCACAGAAGGAATTCCTCTTTAAACCTGATTATAAGTCAGAAATAACTGAATGTTTTTCGCATAATTCTAGAATCTGATTTTTAACAACTGAGTAGTTCTGGAATTTTTTCATAAGGTGGAAGAAGATTTATAGGTCAAAATTCCTCCAATTTGACAGTATTACAAATTTTAGGCACTGGTATTATGAATGAACATTTTCATTCATTTGGAAGGATTCGATGAGTCAGTGATGTGTTTATCAAATTTAAAAAGCTATTTGCAGAAATGTCAAAAGCTTCTTTTCATATCTTAACAGTTATATCATCTTCACAATTACCTGGGGTCTTCAGATTTCTCACGATAGTTTTCAAACCTGCCATATCTATTTTTTCGAAAGTATCCATTTTCAATAATTTTGGTATAAATTTCATCACATTGTCATGGTTATGTATCGGAACTATAGAATCAATTATTTGTTTTATACTATCAACAAAGTATAGATTGAAACACCGAGCAATATTGTGATCATCCCGGATTATTTCATTACCAATTTCCACATATAATATATTGTTTGTTTTAATTGGTAAAAATTATTTCAAATTTTTCCATAGTTGTTGAGAATTGTTTCTATTGTTGTCTAAAATATCAATGAAATATCGTTTTTTCGACTCCCTTATCATTTCTACAACTTCATTTCTTATCGTTTTATATTCCTGTCATGCTTGGGGTGAATAATTAACAACAGCACTTTTATATTTTCTCTATCTCTATGATCTCTATGATTCAACTTGTTACCCACCTATTAACTTGATTGTTGTGAAAATGCTTAACTGTTTTCACTATTGACATTTCGCTAAATATTTTGTTTATTGGATTTATCAGATTGCTTGCTTGACAGTCGATATCAACAATAGAGTTATTCCATTTTCTAGTAACTGAACTCAATAATAACTAAACTCGAAACAAGCATTACAAACATGTGCTAAAAGCAGGCTTATGGAAAAAACCATAAAAGCATCACCATATTTCTGATGATAATGGCCATTTTATGCTACAAAATGTTCTGCATCTTTTTCGAAAATATTTGTTACATATGGTGTATGATTTACATATTTCCATATGTTACTATCATATTGTTTAATTTATACCTAACACAATAATAATTGTTTATTTTTGTGTTACCTTTTTTTTGAAACAACTTGAAGTATAAATTGTATTTTATAGGTATTGTTCTTTCAATCGGCCTGCATTTACAGTTGTAGTAAAGAGTATATTATGATTCAATGATTATTAAGCTATGGCACAAATCAATAAATTTGACAAAAAGAATTTTGGAACAGAACTCAAAATTGAGGCATTCGCATTGTGAATTCCGAGTAGGTTCTTATATTGAGTTTTATAATTTTTAAATTCTGGATAAGCCTTCATAAGTTGGAAATACTGACCCTTGAACCCGCTCATGATAGTATACCACTGCTGCAGATGAAAGCAGTGACGTAGATAAGATCGGATAAAACAGTGAATGCAAATTATTGTAATCATCAAGATGATGTTTTTGAATATTCAATAGTGTTGGCGTTTACTCGATGTAAATCCATTATAATTGAATATAAACTTAAATTCAAACACTTGAACTTATGATTTACACTCTATTCTGTAAGCATCATTTTCACATTCTTCTGTAAGCATCTGAAGAAGTCGTTTGTAACGACGAAACGCGTCATGCTATGTAGTCAAAAAAGTGTAAATCATAAGTTTAAGTGTTTGAATTTAAGTTTATATGATTTTTTTTTACTATCAGATAAATTTTAATAATCAATCAATAGGCAGAATTGAAATAAATTGGATAAGTTACAAACTCCATGTTATTATTCAGTAATCAATTGTGCCGATATTCAGTCAACGAGTTCAGTCAACGATAGTAGTATTCCTAGACTTGAAACGAGCATTTGAAACTATTGATAGAAATCGGTTAAACAAAAAGTTAAGAGAATATGATGTTGAAGGAACGGTCTTGGAGTGGTTTCGAAACTATTTGCAAAATAGAAAACAAGTTGTCAAATGTGGTAATTTTGTATCCAATGAACTAGAAAACAGTATTGGAATACCACAAGGGACGGTCCTGGGTCCAATGTTATTTAATATGTATATTAATGACTTGGGCTATAATTTAAAATATTGTGGATATCATCTATTCGCAGATGATACCGTTTTATTACAGGATGCTCTCTTGATATAGTCGATAAACTACAAGATGACCTAAATCTAATAGTAGAATGGCTGAAGATAAATAAATTGAAACTGAATGTCTCAAAAACAAAAATAATGGTAGTTGAGAAAAAATCACTTATAGGAAATGTAATAAATGTGACTTTAGATGGAGAAAAAATAGAGATAGTTAGTTCGATCAAATATTTGGGAGTTATGTTGGACAGTAGGCTAGAGTTAAAGGAAAATATAAATTATGTATGCAGGAAAATATCAAAAAAAATTGGATTCTTGAGCAGATGTAGTAGATTTTTATCCCAGTGGACTAAACAAACAGTGTATAATACTATAATATTACCGCATTTTAATTATGCCAGTACAATCCTCTATTTGGCCAATAAATCTGATGTGAACCGATTGCAGATATTACAAAATCGAGCTATGAGGATCATACTTGGATGTGACAGGTATACGAGTATAAAAACCATGTTAACAAGACTGAACTGGGTAGACATAGCGTCCTACCTAGAAATTAACAGCCTGAAATTTATTCATAAGATCCGTTTGAAGTTACTTCCAGATTATTGCATAAATATGTTGAGTTATTTCAAAGACATCCACGACCATAATACAAGAAATAGAGAAAATTTTATATTAGACCATAAAAATAAAAAAAGTACTCAAAATTCTGTATTCTTCAAGGCTGTGAATATTTATAATGAATTACCTAACAACCTTAAAGAGTGCAGAAAAATGGCAGAATTCAACAGTAAAATAAAGCGACATTATCAAAAGAAAGTTTGATATATGTTAAATATATGGCATCTAATGAGTGGTATAATGACTGTATAAAATTTTTAATTTGTATGTTAACTATTATTTGTAACAACAATATATTAGGTAAATATTAAAATAAGATACAATGTGATGATAATATAGTTTTGTAAATAGCAAAATGCTAAATAAATAAATTTCATTCATTATCATTATTATATTTGAGCAAAATCCAATGCCATATTTTGAATAAAACTGACTTATTGATGTAATTGGTACACTTAATTGTGAAAACATAATTATTTTGCAGTATGTCATATGAATCTGATGATGCACTGTACTGCCGAAACAGTTAATAATAAATATATAAAGTAAAAACTACATAGGTTATTTTGTTTACAATATGCAATTATTTGATTTAATGCACTGCTAAAAAGGGGCCCTTAAATTCATTATTCTCCTTTTTAACCTATATTTCTTTATCACGTTTAAATGATATCCGTGGAGACTTCATTATGCATTATTCCGTTCCATTTGTTTAAGTAATGGCTCTTATATAATTAATACACATTTGACATAAGCGCCGTGTTTAAAACGAGATGGTAACTGAGATTATTTCTTTATTATTTCTGTTTTGCATTTTTATTTCGCAATTCGCTCACTTGTAAGTCGTTACTCGCCGCCATTTAAAATGATATACTAACACGAGATTCTGTTATTTAAAAAGTCGCGCGCGTTTATCTCGTACATCTTCCAATAACTCAAATCAGTGACAATAAATTAAGCCGGTTTCGCACTCAGGTCTGATAAAAGGAGAGTGCTTAATCATTCGTAAATATAAACTTTAATTGTTTTAAATACTCTTTCTTTGTGTTGGATAGGGTTTCTCAATGTTACTAAACAAGAGCATTCGTTTTTTTGCGGTGTAATTGTTTCAATATCATGTTACATTGTTAATATATATAATATATATATATATATATATATATATATATATATATATATATATATATATATATATATATATATATATATATATATATATATATATATAACATAAGTGTGAAGGTTTCTTGGGAATGAGCACAGTTTAAAATTGATGGAGTAATCACTTATTCGACAAATGTTTATTTATAGTAATAAATAATTACTCCATCAATTTTAAACTGTGCTCATTCCCAAGAAACCTTCACACTTATGTTATTAAGCTAAGCACAAGAAAACTAAACGAATTTTATATATATATATATATATATATATATATATATATATATATATATATATATATATATATATATATATATATATATATATATATATATATATATATATATATATATATATATATATATATATATATATATATATATATATATATATATATATATATATATATATATATATATATATATATATATATATATATATATATATATATATACCAGGAGGTGCCGGATTATTGGAATGATCGGTTTACTAGATTATTATTATTATTTTAGAAAAATTAATAGTGAGTGTATTAAAGCAGTTGATATGGTAAAAACAATGTATTTGGATTTCTGTCCTACGCGCTTTTGAAACAGTAACATAGGCATCTTGAAATTAATTCGTAATGCACTATAATAATTTTTAATTGTATTGGACAAAAAAGAGATTTCGTTAGAACAATTTCCCGACTTGAAAGTGGGCATAAAATATGTCCAGCATATCTCCACGAAATGGACAAAAATGATAATCCTATGTGCGACTGCGGTGAATATGGAACTGTTGATCATCTTACTATGGCATTCAGTAACTTCAGACATAAAATTCCAGAGTTTTTGTACAAATTGAACTTGCATATACTATATCAACAACCATATTCTTCAAATTTCATCTTGAGTTTGAACAATGTGAGAGAATATGAAAGTGTCTAGGCTAATATAAAATCCATTGGTCTGAAAATATGAATCAATCACAATCGTTTGCTTATTCTTTTCTCTTGTACCCTGTGTTTTATATTCTCCATTCCTACCGTGGCTTGATTGTTGTATGTGTATGAAGAATAAAATGGCCTTGAAGAGCTCCTTGGCGAAATGTGTCCCTGTCTTACTCCTTTTCACTACAATTTATATTGGTTATAAAACTCCGAAATGTCGCTGGCTAATGACTCTAGTCAAGGTCTAATTAGGGTAAACCTCTGGTTGCCTGTCCGAGATTCAAAAAAAAATCTTTAATTGTATATTTTAATCTCTAATTGAGTCTATTTTGTGCAGCTTGTAGTATTGATTTGAAAAAATTTTCTCGTGTGCTTCGAAAAGTTATAATAGCAGATATGTCGTTTTCATCAGATCTTACTATGCAGGTATTGAAAGAGCTGAAGGCCGTATCTGGTTTTACTGCTGTAGTTGTAGTAATCCTAACTCAAATAATGTTACAAGGCTTTCTTCTTCTTGTAGTACTTTACATCTTTCATTTACATCTTCACGCAGGCGAACTTCATTGCGTGGATTTCTATTAAGTCCTAGAAACTTCCTGACAGTCCTTGATGTGGCAAGCAGCACCAATTATAATAATTCCTTATAGAGATGTTTGCCGAGTTCTAGTTCTCTGATATTTTTCAGGACATTTTTCGGTACTATACCAGTGGATCCCAAGGTATTTGGAACAGTTCTGACCTCGTTCATGCGCCACTGTCATGTGCTCTTCACTCGCACTTCAAGTTCTCGATATTTTGAAAATTTTTTGGCTTTCTTCTAAATCAGGTTGTTCGCATTTGGAATGGAGCCTTGATAAAAGTAGTTTCCCGCGCACTTTTGTCAATCAGAAACAGGCCTGTCCTATTCTGGTGAACTGTTTGATCAGTCAATATAGTGCGGCCTCAGTAGAGTCTAATCTGATCATTCTCTAAAATTGCCTCCAGATTGTATTTATAGTAGTGCACTTTTTCCTTCTGTAGAAGGCGTATTTCAATGCCAGTTCCTGATGTACAATCTTTGCTACATCGTCATGTCCATCTCTGTATTCCGTTGGTGCAAATATTTGACATCCCCCTGTTACATGTTGGATTGTCTCTGATGTTTGGCATCCATATCGGCAGCAGTCGTCCCTCACTGTTGCGTCTTTAACGATGTGTTTCAGGTAATTAAGGGTTGAAATAAACTCATCTTGAAAATCTGGGAGTGTGCTTTCAGTTTCGGGAAACATTCTGCTTGAGACCAATTAGTAATTTAAGGCTTCCTTCTCAACATTATCCTTCGTGGTGTCATTAATGTGCCTCCCGATCATCGGCTTATCTCTGTAGCTTCTCGTTGTTGGATTGATGATAACTTGCAATGAGTGAATTTATCACTTTGTGCAGGTCTGTGTCAACAGACTTCCTGTGGAAATAGTCACGAAGATTTCCTATTTGATGGCTCAACAAGTTACCGATTTCTGTCAATCCTCCACCGTCCTCATGTCTTGGCAAAGAGGTACTTTTAACTGCGCTTTTTGAATGGTGGTTATTAAACTTTTGAAGCAATGTTCTGATCTTACGCTGCAGATTGTTGACATCCTTCTGCTCCACTATAGTATACCGAATGAGTAAGCAAGAACTGAACAAGTTGTTGAAGTGTAAGTGCTGATTACTTTGAAGACATGTTTACTGTCACTTTTCGTGTTCACCAAGTCTCTCACTCGCTTCATGAATTCAGAGGAGCTTTCTTCCTTCATTAAACGATGATCGATTCTTTAGGTTTGCTTCATTCTCAATTATTTATAAATGTTGTTCTTTTGCATTGACTCTATGTGGACTCCATTTCACATTTGAAATTCTTACTGCTGTATTTTGCCTCTTTTAACATATATGGTGCGACCTTTATTCATACCAAACTGCATGTTTATATCGATGGAGAATTCATCTACAATATCAAGCATGTGATTTAATTGTTGCTTGGTGCTGGTCATTAGCTTCAAGTCGTCTATATATAATAGATGATTGACTTTATCCATCAAAAGTCCGTTGTTGGTAGAATTCAATCTCCGCGATAGAGGATTCAGTGCCAAGCAGAACCAAAGGGGACTCAGATAGTCCCCCTGAAATATTCCTCTCTTTATTGGTATGGCATAAGTCGATATATCAACTGCATTTAGTTGTATTGTGATCTTCCATGTAGACATAGCATGCTCTAGGAAGATACTTAGAGAGGGGTGAATTTTGTATATTTTCATCACTTGAATCAACCAATTATGATGCACGGAATCAAATGAATCGCAGTGTTGGTTATCTGCTTCTATCGCGCTACAACTGAATATAAAAGATCTAAAACCTTGATGAACTGGTACAATCCTTCAACTAGTATGTGTGTGTTCAGGCCACATAGTATGTTGATGTCCCTGATGAACTTTCAAAGATTGATCTGGACCTGATTATCAATATTAACAAAACCTTGGTAGATATAATTGTTCAGCTTAGATATTTGTATGTTGACGAAAAAAACTCTGCATAAAATTTTTTGGTACCTGTAAACGTCAATATATTGTTCATCATTTAAAATTCAGTCTTTTCTATAAAATTACAAATTTTTTCAGTATTTGTTAGTGGGTCTGGTAGATCAACGTTCTCATATAGTTCTTGTTATCTACGAGAAATTGCTGTATCGAGTAATCTGGGCTAATGTGCGGTTATATCGGGATAAAATATACCTGTCGTTTCAATAAAATATGAGGCGGTAAGTTTCTTCGAATATTGGAATTCATTTTGTAATGTCAGATCATTTTATAACTTACTTATCCACGAACTTCATTACGTCTTTTGGAATTGACGTGTATGTCAACAAGATGTCCATTGATGCAAAGCTTCGAACATGGCAGCAATTCACTCATCAAATCAAGAATTGATTTATGTCAAACATTGATTATCATATTTCAACAACTGTTATTGGGATACTTCGTAATAAAACCATTAGATCTGGGCAAGAAGAATAGTGATTGAAAATTTCTATGACCATTCGCAACATATAGCGAATACTACTTTTCTCTGCGCACAATAAAGAATAATTGATATTCTTCTAAATTGGCAGATATGATGAGTACAATGATAAATGAGTTACTAGAATCATTGTATTTTCTTTATTGCGGATAATTAAAATTAAATCGGGCACCTACCCATTATAATTGATAATAGTAGCCATTTAAATGTTATCATCTGTTAGTGATATAATATGAAATTCTTTTGTACAACATACATCTAGCGGAAACCATGCAATCTAAATCTGAACGTGCATCGATGCTGAATTATTTGCTCAAAGAGGCGCGAACAAAATTAAAATACAATGGTGTGGATGCCTTACCGCATACTTTATTTCAGACTATTGTTACCGAGTGGGTATAAATTGAATATTACGTCAAGTTAGTTTTTATGTTGTGTAGGAACAATATGGACAAGGTGTAGGTAATTCACTATTATTATGCAGAACGAACTCCAATTTAGGTGAATACTTCACCTAAATTAAATTGAAAAATAGTTTTAGATTTTTATAGTCTCAACCTTGTTTTAGATTTATTGTGTATAGAATTTGGAGAATACTGTTTTGTAAGAAGTTATTTTGCGGAAGTATGCAGCTGTTCATAATTTACTTATTACTCAGGCCAACGATGAAAACTTATTGAAAATTATTGAAAACTTTTTCAATAATTTTGTGCTGATTCCGAAAATGATAACAAAAAAGTATACAGTATTTAACAGTATATAAAGTATATAACATAAAATTTTGAAAAAATATTGAAAATGTAGGCAAACTACCTTTAATCATTCAAATACATTAAGTTGACAACATATTCTAGTGTTATAAGGTGGCAATAAAATTTCTAGTTTTCCAAACAAAATTTAGAAGTTTTCTCCAGAAAATTTTAAACCACAATTGATTACACAAACCGAGTTAAATGAATTAGTGAGGAGTTTGGGTTTGACTAAGGAAAAAGCAGCTTGGTTCTTGACTCAAAGAAAAACATTTATTAGAATCTGAAACATACATTTACCGCTTTAGAACGAGAGATGCACAGTTTACTCCATTTTTTAAGTAGGAAGAGGATTTGGTTCATTGTTATGATATTGACAGACTAATGAATGAATTTGATATCAAGTACAAGGATGAAGATTGAAGACTTTTTATAGACTCATCAAAAACATGTTTGAAAGGTGTACTATTACATAATGGAAATACTTACGCTTTTTTGCCTGTTGCTCATTCAGGCCATAACAAGGAAACTTACGAAAACACTAATAAAATTTTATAGCAAATTGACTATAAAGACCATGATTGGATGCTGTGTGGAGATTTGAAAGTTATTTCGATGCTTCTTGGTCAACAGAAGGGATTTACAAAGTTTCCATATTTTATAGGTATGAGTCGGACAGTAAAGCAAGAGATCAATATTGGTCCACGAAACAATGGCACCTAAGAAAATATTTGACACCCAGCGAGAAGAACATATTGTATAAAAATTTATTAGATCCCACAGAGATTTTTCTATCACTACACATAGAGTTGGGCACATAAGATTCACTACACATAAAATTGGGCTTTATGAAACAATTTGTGAAAGCCTTGCCCAAAGATGGTGCTTGTTTCAAATATTTGTGTGGAACGTTTCCTCATTTATCGGAAGGTAAACTGAAAGAAGGAATTTTCGTTGGTCCTGATATTCGTAAATTGATGACGTTATTATGATATTATCGTATCTAACATGATTGACAAATTTGAAAATCTTGGTTTTCTGATGAGCCTCAAAATCAACTTCTTGCTTAACCATCTCGATTTTTTCCCTGAAAACTTAGAGATCTCGACAACAAAATATATCACATCGGAGAAAACGCTATGCAAGAATTTTTACAGAAAAAAGGAAGAAAAAATACAAAAAATAAGCACATAATATTGGCATCTCAGAAATTCAATATTATTCTTAGTAAAAATTGTAATTTAATGAGAAAAAGCTTGATTTTTAATTTTTCATATCAAATTTCCCTATTCTTGAATATAAACTTAAATTCAAACACTTGAACTTATGATTTACACTTTATTGACTACATAGAATGACGCGTTTCGCCGTTACAAACGACTTCTTCAGATGCTTACAGAATAATATTCTGTATTCTGCATAATAATATTCTGTGTAATAATATTCTGTATAATTATTCTGTAAGCATCTGAAGAAGTCGTTTGTAACGACGAAACGTGTCATGCTATGTAGTCAATAAAGTGTAAATCATAAGTTCAAGTGTTTGAATTTAAGTTTATATTCAATTATAATGGATTTATATCAAGTAAACGCCAACACTATTGTTGGTGATAAAAACAAAGCTACAACCAAATTCGATTTCAGCACCCAAAAAAAACATAAGATTTAGGTAAATTGGTTCGAAATATTTTTACAAAAATTTTTTGGCCTGTGTACCAGTTATTGCGGTATAAACCGCGATAATTGAAATTGGTATTTTAATTATATTAATTGGAAAATTTTCATTCGATAATTAGAAATTGGGAATTTACATAGGTAAACACTAATCTAGCTAGTTCAAATTTGAGATTTCTTACAGGGTTTCATATTTTGTATATGATTTTATATTATGATCAGGATGATTTCCCTAAAATACAAATTCTGTCGCTAAGTGAATTTTATATTACGAATTCGAGAATTTATCTTATCCTTAATTGTTACAAAAAAATTGAGATGAAGATAATAATCGACTAGTAATTGTTTTCTCTCATTTTGCTCGATGAAATTTTTGTGAATTATATTTTTCTGGGAGGGAAAATTTTTCATTTATTCAATTATTCTGACAACAGGGTTGAGGTTATTTAAATGCAATGTTATTTTTTATGAAGTATCATATATATATATATATATATATATATATATATATATATATATATATATATATATATATATATATATATATATATATATATATATATATATATATATGACAAACTGAAAATGTTTTCTCAACAATTAAGAGACTGTAAATGGAAAAATCCAGTCCAATTTACGTTTCGCGACGCCTCGCTGTCAAAACTTCGACATAAATTATTTCCATCGAATAAAATTTGTTGATTTAAATAAATAGCAATAAATAGTGAAATTTGGACAAAGCTACAGTCGAGCTTCTAGTAATATTCAAATTCAAATCTTTTTAGATTTGATGTTATTTCAATGATAAATTCTTTTCTTCCTCTGATTTTCATGAAGCAACGTTAGAGAAAAATAGATATCTATATAAAAATTGATCTTTAATGAATCACATTTTGAAATGATCATACATCTGAATCTAGGGTGATTGAAAATAGATACAGAAGAAAACGGTCTTCGAATTTTAAAACGATTACAGATGTGATTGTTATGAAAATATGAAAATGAAGTTGTAAGTGATCATTGCTTTTTGTATATATTGAATGTCAAGACAATTCTGGATAACCTTACTGAGGAAAATATCTACTGATCGAAATTCAGTAATAAAACCTGTTATAATACTTATAGTGAATTTGATAGATATATATCTATCTATTGAATATATTCAATTGTGAATTATTATCACAATTTTCTGTATATCTACAGAAAATATGGAAAATCAGTACGAAACTACGCCAAAAAAGTTGGTGACAATGATAATAAAATTTTAAGGTTCAAAACGAAGATATTGACGTAAACACATGTCTTCATAAACAGAAGTCCTCTTTGTTCAATCAACAATTCACAATAGATTGAAATATGTGTCTGCAATCAGAACATTTCGAAGATATTAGTGACTGTCTTAAACTCGTCCTTCTTAAAATCATAAGAGTTGTCTAATAATCTGTGTTTCAACACTGGCCTTATCGTTCATCTAATAATTTATTATTCTGTTGGTAAAATAATTAGGAATGCCTCATTGTAATTGTAAGTCAGAAACGGTTGAGTAGTTGGTAATTATATACAAAGTGCCAATAGAATTATGAATTAATGATAAGCATCTTAATAAACTTAATTTAATGTTCGCTGATCTGTTGGTAAAACATTGTTGAATATATTGAATAAATAACAATTTGCTTGGTTTCAAAACTATTTTATTAGATTATGGCTTGACGATTGTTTCGGGTTATTACTCCATTTTCAAAAGCTAGACTTAACCCATTTTCAAAAGATTCTTGTCTTTTCTTTCAAAAAATAATTGTCAAGCAATTATCTACTGAACCAGTTTTGTGAAACTAAGTCGAGTATTATTTATTCAATATAGATAAGCATCTTTATCGATTTCTGAATGAAGGAGTGAATTCAGGATGAAGTCTTGTATTCCTTTTGTCATTATTATCGGTCTCAGCTGTTATTGTCAAGAAAGAATAATAATAATGCTTATAATTGAAACAATATAGTTAATCAACGTTTCTGCAATGCTTCAACGACTGAAGAAATTAGCATCATCAAAATTATCTAATTATTATGAATAATAATGGCTTTCTCTCAGTATATTTTCAAGTTAATTTTCTCAATCGCTTTACAAGGAAACTGCGAGCATACATCGTTGATGATGACTTGGAAGCACGTTCCGGTGCGTGTTCGTCGGTTCATGCATAAAACAATTTACCAGAAGATTGTGTTATTGTGGGAACAAGGCCGGCGGATGCAACGTTCAGCAGAATTTAAGGAGCCGTATACGTGCAGCTTCAACACGGCTAGAAAAATCCTTGTACTGGGAAAATGCTCGTGAAATATGGAGAGCTGAAATAACATGCGATACAGTTGAAGGCTTTTAAAAGAGATCATTCATCTTATGGTCAATTGTATAAAATCATCAGCAAAGAATCATCTAGAATGGACTGCTAAGTCTTCCAAGACCTCACAGAAGGGAGCGAGGATATTATTAGGATTGGCCCTAAACAAAAATTTCATAACGTTTAATTCTCCTAAGAAGTGTTTTATTCAGTGTTTTCTCATTTTTGGCATGATACAATGAGACTTCTTTATATATTTTGTTCTGGAAACCGTCTTTAAAGAAAGAGGTTTCAAGCAGAATTATTTAATTAAATTAACTCACTTGGTTGAAAACGGACAAGCTTTGCGTAAAAGGCAGGATCTTCAAACAAAACTTACAAATTGAAGTTCTTATTTTATCACCAAAAACGAGAAAACACTAAATTTAAGTATTTGTATCGGCTTTTACATTAGTAAACTTTTGTTTGGAGTCAGTATAAGAGTCAGATTCAGGCAGTCCATTGTTTGTAATCAAAGTCCAAAGGTAATAATGGAAAATAGCCCTGCTAGGACAGATGCCCAAAAATTCAAGTCGGGTCTTGCAGACTTTGTAACAAAGTGACTTTGCCTACAAACAAAGCATTACGACACACTCAGTTAGTGTGTGTTAGCCACTTTGAACAGACGTATGTACATTGTTTTTTGTGCACATTTCGATGCGCTAGTTTGAAATCATCGTATTTTTCGAATTTGGTGGTTATACAAACGTCTGCAACTCTCAATTTTCAAAAGAACGTGAGTGAAGTTATTTCATTTTTGTGTTCATGTGTGGTACTTAAAAATTGCATAGAATTCATGTCATTTTTTTCGCAACATCTTATTGAAAAAAGAGAGGGGAATCTATTCTTAATGAAAAGGATTGATGCCGCGATTTTCATGATCATAGATGCCTTTAGGGACGTCTATCCCATATGGTTCAAGTTGAGATTTGTAAAAGGCACATGTTATCATACCTTTTTTCTAGAAACGCTGCGCAAATAGATTAGAAAAAGCGGATCTCCTCCTGGAACGGAATGGACAAAAGACGATTCAGGCAATAGCTGCAACGGATGAAACGGAAAGCACTCTCTCTTTGCGAGTCTTGAAAAAAAAAGAATAGATGAATTTAGACAATCAAGTGATGAAACTCTTAACTGTTCAGATGAATTGGAAATAGAGATTGGCAAATATTCTGAATACATAGAATGCTTTGAAGAAGAACACAATCAACTTCAGATTGGAGTCTAATTTCTAAAACAGTGACTGAAAGATCAAAGAATACTTAAACCAGAAAATCAGTTCGAATATATTTGATTATCTAGGAAAAAAATCACAATGTCAAAATATGGGCCAACTATCACACTTTTATCTCATAGGTTTTTGTCGTGAAGGTGACAGCTTGCTGAATATCTGGCTTATTCTATTGAATAGGTTGATGTAGCTATATTTCAACCACAAGTGGTCCAAATGTTTGAAAAGTGGATTGCAGAAGAGAGTAAAACTCTGTACTGACAAATTACTACTTGATTAGTTTTTCCTACTATTTTTAACTTTCAAAAAAACTATAGATACAGTTGTTATTGAAGTTGTAAACTTTCATTGATTTCCAGACACTGATTTTGAAATTTCCATGTCCAACATAAGAAAATTGAGCCGTTAGTAAAACAATTCATTAATTGAGAGTACCAGAATTATTTCACACAATTCTAATAGGTTTTGTCTACTGACTTTCAACTGTTTTCTGCGATTATTTTGGAATCAATATTCAATTACAGCAAATCTAGAGTAGGTACTTTTAAAAAAACGGAAATGTTAAAGTGGTTTAATTTAGTATTTGCAGAACGAACATTTTCGCTGCTTGGAAAAATTGTTGAGAGGGTTTTCAGTTCGAATGGCAGAGAAGTGGATGCTAAAGCATCAAAATTCCAAGCAAAAATCAGAATGTTTAAATAAAGGAAAACTGATGGTTTTTACAAGATATAAAATGTTATTTCGTTTGTCCACGTTTTCTTTAAATTCTGGATTCAAGGATATCGAACACTACTTATTAACTTGTAACTTGTCCAAGTGTAGTTTTCCACCCGGAAAAAATTTTCCCCTTCAAAGTACAGTTCGTTTAATGAACTATGAGAAAATTTTCAAACTTAAAGTTCAATACATCTATCGTCATTGCAAAACACTACTCTCATAACAATTTTGCTTGAAAAGTAAGGCTGTATAATACAATAAAAAAGCATCCCAAAATTCAAGTTCAGCACATTGAACAATTTTTGTGAAATTTAGCAAAGTGTTTTGTGTAACGATAATATATCTTTGTAAAATAATATATAACTGAATTATAATAGTATATTTTTCAACAGGGTTCGACCAAGTGTTGTGTGGTAAGTTCATCGACACTTTGCCTCAATCGAAATTGATTGGAAGTAGAAGCTAAGGAAAATAAACTTCATTATTGTACTCACTTTGCGATTAATTCAAGAAAATAATAATCCACAACGAATTTTTTGATAAACTTTTTTATTTATTAATCAACATATTCACATATAGAGAATTTAGCACATGCACATTATTATGAAGCACATCGTCCACATAATCCAGATATAATGAATAAGGTTTTTGAATTTGCATTATATGCTCATGTAAAAGATCGATACATCACGTGGACAACCTGAAGCACGTGGATCAACACAGTAACCATCAGAAACCGTCGAAGAAGACGTCCGTGAGTCAAGACGCCTCGCGTCGCGGCTAACGTCAAAATGTGCCATCACTGACACCCTACCGAATTTTATATAAACCCTGCCGACGGTTCAGGCCACAAAGAGGGGGCAAAACACTTTTTATTCCATCCGCAGCTCATCTGCAAGTCCGATAACACACCTAATTATCAAGTTAATATGGCCATTCTGTATGGCGAACGTCGAAAAGATGCCAGAGAAAAGAGAGCGAAGTCAGGCGTCGCAAGCTCAAGAGAAGGACGCCGCGACGCATTGATATTATAAGTAAGTTCAATAGCTGTATTCATTTGTGAACTAAGGCCGGCATATTATTCAGAAGGGGCAGAACTCATGTATGTTTCATACAATTTAAAGTACCGCCGTCGTTGGCGGCGTCGTTATATTCCGACGTTGCGACGCGCGAAAGACGTCCAAAGAAGAAGGATTTTCAGGGATCTTGGAGGCGGAATAACGAATACCACGTCACCTTTCAGGGAAAATCGGAAAATGTATCGGTAATAGACTGTTGGACACGTGAGGGTGACCAATTTGTGAAAATAAGGACCGACAATATGATTTCAACGTTGTCAAGTTTATCTGGTGAGGTTTACTTATAGTAAACCTTTATAGTATAGTAAATTAAAAAGATTTTCTGTTTTCAAGTGGAAGAAATAATACAACTAATTGAATAAAAGTGTGTTGTGTTGTTTGTGTTTTATTATTGTTATTCTATGTATTGTCTTATTTTTAGTTCCCCTTCATATATGAGCTTAATATTCTTGAAAATATAACAGGCTTGACTCGGCTGAGTTGAGTTATGATCAGTAACTATGAAATACAGAGGAACAAGAGACTTAAAAACAGAGACAATTGCCTCAAAAATTGAAAAACGTTTACGAAAAGACTACTCGATAAAATAGTAAAGAAATTGAAGTTTTAGAGGGTAGTCCAGTTTACTCTGTTATGTCTCCAGTCTTGTGGATAGATGACTAATGGGGAAGTTAATTAAGAATGGATAGTTTCACGATTTCAAAAAATTTCCTTTCATTATTTTTGATTTATTGCAGAACTGTCTTCGTGCTGAGCGTATTGCTTTATTTCATTTTACAGCATCGTGATTTGCAATTGAGACAAAGGTTACAGGTTTTTGTCTCAGCTCAAATAATGATTCTAAGGTTATGAAGATCCTACTTCTCTGTATAATTGGGCACTCTATCAGTGCAACTGCATTCCTGGCTTAACCTTAGGGTAAAATTTCAGCAGACGTAGCTCTAAGGAATAATCTGTGAGCTTATGTGGAAACTTGTTCAATGGTAACCAACACAGAAAACTAAGGAATGAGAAATAATTTTCATGTTTCAAGTGGAACATAGATATATATATATATATATATATATATATATATATATATATATATATATATATATATATATATATATATATATATATATAAATATATTGTAACTTCAACTCACCATTTGTTGAAGAAGTCTAATTAGACTAATTAGTTTATTTAGACTAATTAACTAATAGATATCAAAATCTGAGTATTTGAGTTCTGAAAGTAAATTTATCGCTTTCAAGACCGAGACTGATAACTTTATCAATAAGTACTGAGAAGTCTCAAGCTAACTAACCCATAACATTGTTAGTTATCTCTAGGACTTTTGTCTCACATCAAGAAGACACAAAAACTGTCATTGTTTAGGTAGAGAAATGAAATTTTATTAGGAAGGTTATAATGGGAATAACGAATGTTTCTAGTGGACCAAGACATAATCATTTGAATTTCACTATGAGTTTCAAAACTTTTTAATAAATGTGAAATTATTTACGGATAGTTTTCTTTATTTGAAAAATTGAAATGCAAAATGAAAGTTATATAGAAAAAGTAGAAAACAACGCCCCAACTTGCAACACTGCAAAATAGTACTACAGGCGAAGGCGCCCAAAAATCTGAATATGCAACATCCCCAGCTTAGAATGCATAATTCAGCATGGAAATTAGAAATAAATTAAATATGAAAATTACGGACAGCCGAGGAGAGAAAAAGAGGCTTATTGATTATGTATGCAGTGAGGAAAAATTAAACCCCTAATGAAGAATAACGTCCTCTCAGTACGCACGCAAGAAAACGCCGGTAAAGTTACAACGCCGGCTTTTCATATTTCCACTTAGATTCGACGGGGGAAGCAGGTGGTTGCCTTTAGCGACCTCTAGCTCGGAGAGTTGGATGAAAATTTTCAGATTTTTCATTCGGGAGCACTAAATGAATTATATTTTTATATGATTAATGTGATATTAGGATTTATTCTGAGAAGATATAATCCAAAGAAAAATTTTCACATTATTTTGTGTATTATGCAATTAATTGAAAACTGGATACTTTGAAGTGTTCACCACACTTGAATATTTCAGCTTTTCGTTATTTCCAAATTCATGCAGTATGGACAAAATAGGAATCTTGTAACTGAATATAGTCAGAGAAATGTTCAGAAAAGTCAGTTTTCCACTAAGTGAAAAAAACGCTTTACCAAATGATATAAAAATGCGCAAAATATTTTCATAAACGTAAATGCTTTCGAAAGATGAGAAGGAATTGAATTCTTTTGTTGGAGTTTTTTTAAATCCGTGAAACAATTAGGAACCGTTCAAGTATTACGTAAGCACTGTTGGGGGACGTGGGGGTCTTTGCTTTGCTTACTTTGGATGACATGGGGGGCAGGGGGGTCTAGATGATGTTTACGTCATCTGGTGTTATTTACTTTTTTACACATATGGCAACCCTCAGCTTGCCTTTGCTTGAAAACTAAACTCATTTTCTGGGATTTCCTCAAATAATTCATATGTTTTAATTACCTCGAGTAAAAACTGAACACGCACACTGATAGGAAAGTTAGACCTGTAAGAGTCGCTGGTTGTCGTGCTAATGAACTGATGTGCATAATTCAAAATTTAGAGCACGATGATGTTGATTGACTCCATGAAAATGACGTAGACATTCCAAAATTGGATGAAAGTGAGCAGACTCACAACGCTGAGCAGTAAACATCCAATGTCATCGAAAACCTAGAATCATGGATTCGGGTATCAGGTCTGAGGACTGTTAATTTCAATAAATCTGTGTAAACAATTTTATGTTCGTAATATTACTTAATATTATAATATTTTTGTACCTTACTCTATGTTGAATACCGCATCAGTAAAATCTAATCTCTATAAAAAAACTATTTTATTATCTTTAGAATTATAACTTCTGCTTATGAATCATTAAAAAAATCAATATATAAATTTAAAAATGTTTACGTAAGCATGGGGGGGAAGGGTAAGCAGTTTGCTTACTTTTGCTGACAAGGGGGATGGGGGGTAAATAATTGTAATAAATCTGCTTACGTAATACTTGAATGGCCCCTTATATAAAATCTGTTGAAAGATGAAGAGAAACTTAATAATTCTGTAGAGAACTTGAAGTGAACCTGGAATTGTGTAAATTCACGAACGAATTTTCAGCTTTCATTTTTCAGCTGATAGTTTAATTGAAGTGTAAAAATCCTAGGGCAAATTTTTAGGAGAAATTATTACAGAAACTTATCATCTGAAAAATTCAAGACCAGTGATCCAAAACTCAACGAGCTTCATATCTATTGGAATAAGGAAATCTTCGAAATCAATTCTTATTCTCCAAAAATAAGCTTGACAGATACAAATGATGCTGTCCTTCCTTCTTTTTACAGATTCTGGAAAAACCAAAACTCACTTGTCGATGACTTAGGAAAAAGAAAAAGCACAAAAAAATCATCTTATTCTTCTTCTTGTGCATTATCCTCAGTGGTCGTTGGAGATTACTATGGTTCATATGATTTTATTTGTTTCAACCCGAAATGATGTCATTTCCATCTTAGTCTACAAAAGGAGAAATAATAGTAAAACAACACCATTACTATTCAGAAAATATTCTGTTATCAATATACTTTTTCGTTTCAATTAAAAGGGTATAAAGAAACATATAGACACTTCGACTCAATACGATACTAAAGGTTCTTTCAAAATCACATCGATAAATGTGATTTTGATTCATTGATCTGATTTTTTCTGATAGAATGAGATGAATTTCGAAAGCTTTTTGAAAAATTATTGCATAAAAAGAATAAAGGTGAAAGTTTTCATGCTTTGATGTCATGTATTACAATACTTCCAATAACTTTCATATTTACGGCATTGGGTTCTTATACTTTTTTTTGTTTCACCATCTTCATATATTGTCGATTGAATAGCAATTATATAAGTAAAAATTCTGATTTTTTAAATATGTATTCCTCTAGGAAAATAGTGGATATATTGCGTTAAAATAAGAACACCATGAAAACGTTTGAACTCTTCCAAAGAACTAAGGGGAATGAAGATTGAATTCGTTGTTCAGTTGTGTTTGCATTAAAACTTATATCAAAAGTGTTTGTGCATAATTGTCTCAAATCTTGAAATAGTTAGGAGCTGCGAAAAATTTGAACATTAAGGTTTTTAAAGCCAGTTCGGTATTTTTTTTACAACACTCGTATATCACCGATGGCTGTATATCAACCTCGTATATCGATGATAGCACTTTATTGTACTTTTTCGTCTGAAATCCTTCCGAGAGGATTGACTTTGGATTTCATTTGGTAGGTGGTTTTTCTGTTCCGCTGATATAAATTTATCTATGTCTCATTTGATTTGAATATATTGTTCTTTACGATCAGATTATCTGATTTAACTAAAATTTCTTGAACGACACGTAGGTTTTGCTTATATTTTGGTTCGAACATTATGTTAAAAACAACAAATTAAAATTAACACTTTTTGTCGGGTGGTTAACCCATTATCAAGAGTATACAATTTACTGAATTTCAAAATGTACAGCTTTCACTTTCATTCAGATTCACTCACTTTCATGATTCATTTAATCATTTGTTCGACCCCAAGAAGACAGAAATAGTACACTCAGGTAGTAAGGGCATAAGATTAGATACCCTTGAAGTCTTGGAAACTTCGATATTCAAAGTGAAAAATTTGCAATGTGACCTATTTGCAATGACCAGGTGGATTTTTACGTGAATCCAGTGTTAAATTCTGTGGTTTAGGATATATAACTGAAATATGTACATTTTGAAATTCAGTAAAATTGTAAACTATTGATAAATAATGGGTTATCCACCCGAAACATATACTATATTTTACTATATTCAGTGAAACTTAAGTCAAGTGTGTTAATTTCAATTTATTGGTTTGAAATTTCATAGTTTGAAATCGATATTCTTCGACTTTTAGCCAATACATTGATGAAAACCTGACTTATACATATTTATTTAGACGAACCTACAGCTAGATATCCGTCGCATCCACCAAAGCTTTATCGTTCGAGCATTTCTGTTGCCAAAGAACATCAGAACCGTTCAGTCGTAAAGAGAAGTGAATTCCAGATGTTCTAGCTTGCGCCAGTGGGAAAAGGTGCACACGAAATATGGAGTGAGAAGATGCTGTGAAAACAGAGAAAAGCCCAAGAAAAGCTAACCCTGGATAAGCCCCCATTCACATGTATGAAATTCAGCACATCAGGCTAAAGTATCGTCGTATAAAATATGTAGTTATCATAAGTTCAGAGTGGAATGGCAGGATTCGGAAGTCGGACATTGCTAAACCGCAGATATCTCAGGAGAGGAAGGCAGTTGGCGTGGAAGGGGAGTTTATTATTTTGTTGAACTTTATGTGTTATAACTCCCCGGAAGGTTTACCAACCATGGATCAATGGAATGGACATATTCAATTTAGCGTCTCCGATGCGGGGTAATAAACGAGCCTGATGGAAAGGATTCGTGGAAAAAAAAATTATAATCGAAAAATTAATATCGAACAAAGTTTTTCCATTGTCATTACCTTTTTTTTTCAAAGAAATGTATAAGATATTAATATGTATGATTCTATAAATACTTTGAGAAAATAATGATTATGCAATAATCAAATTATTTAATAAGTTGAATACACTTAACTGTGTATTCAAGTAATAGTAATACACAATTTGTGTATCCAATATATAATAATAATTATTCATCCTGTGGATGAAAATCAATTTTCCCTTATATAAACAATAGGGAATATTTATATTTCAATAATTTTTTTATCGACTATTTCTCAGTGATTTCTCATTATTGAACGCGGATACTTCATCTATAACCTGAGGTGATATCGGTGCGTTTTATGATTGAAATGCTATTGATGATCCCCAAAATAGGTTGTAACAGCGCTGAATGGCTTTTCCATGAAGTTCGATGTTCTTCGAACTTCGGAATACACAAAATATTCACTCTCAAATGTTGATAGTTTAAATTTTCCTTCAAAATATTTGTGGTGACAGCTCTTTGAGAGTTATTAGAATTAGTTAATTAGAATTATTTCTGATGAAAATTTCAGAATAGACCAAATATTTATATATATATATATATATATATATATATATATATATATATATATATATATATATATATATATATATATATATATATATATATAGGTGAATTTTTAAGCGTAGTTTTTCTTAAATCGAATAAAACACTCAAATTGCATCATATATTCAAAATTTTTATTGAAATTGATAACTTGGCATTTGCCATTTATATTTTAAAGATAACTTCATGTGAATGTTGTCCACGGCTCCGTATCAAATGGTGTATTCGAAAGGTCCAATTTTGCGTTAATTCACCAGGTCGATTATGACGACCATAATATGGTCGTAACAAACGATACACATTTTTCACAGAGCACGAATTTTGATAGTATATTTCCACAAATTGCAATCGTTGCTCCTTTGTAAGTCTTTCCATGATGAAATGGCAGAGTATACTGAAAACTTTTCACTTTGACAGATGACGTTTGAATGCCATTACCAACCAGTGCCACCAACCTGAAAAATTTAACTCAAATCACCCGTTATATATAAGAAAATGAACAATAGTACATTCATTCGAAAAATTCAAATTAACCAAAAGAATGTTATTGTAGAGTTAGATATGTGAACGTGCGATGTGATGCCTTCATTATCCTTCAAGGGATAAATATTAGAGAAATATTGAAATCGATGCCACACTTGATGGAAGTGCGAGACATATGTTTCGTTCTGCAAGGAACTCGTCAGTCGCACCACGTCCATTGAAGTGGGTGGATGTGAACTTCCACTTCGATGGACGTAGTGCGACTGACGAGTTCCTTGTAGAACGAAACATATGTCTCGCACTTCCATTAAGTGTGGCATCGATTCAAATATTTCTTCAATATATTTTTCGAAAAACCAGTTTTGTTCAATAATGTAAATGATAGTTTATATGAGACTATTCTAATTTAGAGGCTTTCATTTTCTATTTCATTAATTAGTGGACGTTTTTCACGAGATTCATGGCTTTCTGAATATGTTATTTTGGCATTGAAAAATCAGTTGGTTATATGTAAACAACTATATTCCATATTTGATAGTCGGGTACGTCAAGTATACCAATTCAAACTATTTTGTGGGTATACACTTCAAACCAGTGTTTTGTCAAGAACCGAAAAGTGGACCTCTTACTTTTTGAGAATACACATTCGTTCTACTATAGTTCTGATATAGTCCCACCTGTGTGCATATCGCATTAATTATGATATATCCTATATTTTAACTATATTTTTTACACCATAATTCGATGGATCAGTTTTGCCATATCATTTTTTCAACCACTTACTTTTGTGAGCAAGAGATTTCTGCTTTGCTGGCGATTGAAAACAAGGTGCCAAATCGCCTGGAAGTTTTTGATAATTTGCGGTTTTCTTTGAGTAGCAGTATCAGCCAAAAAGTCACACTTTTCTTATAATTACTCTAACCTGTCTTGTTACAGATTGTTAAAGATAGTTAATGAATGTAAAAGTCAATTGAAAAACACCTATATTGTTCTTTTTCGCTCATTTATCCCTATCAAAATCAAACACATCAAAATATTCCCTGTTCATGAAAATGTTGGGAACCACTAACTTCAGAAAGCATTGAACAGAAAAATATCGTCCAATGTGATAGCCAATATAAAAGCCGGATCAGCATTTAATATATGCAAGTAGATATCATCATAGTCATATCCTCCAACTGATTCATTGTCGTATTTCCTTCTTATTTCCAAGCTTTCATTGACCTATCAGTATGTTGATCGTCGTCAACATACTGATAGGTATAATGACTTTCAGCTTTATTTCACCATGTGATGTCGTTGAAGAAAACTGAAACTGGTGGGAAAGTGAAAATAGGTTTGGTAACATTGTATCTTCTGCCTCGTAACATTTAAATGAAATTTGTGTTGAATTTATTTATCGAGATCTTTAGGTGATAATTTCACCTTTTTGGCGCAAATAATACAAAAAACAGTTGATTCTCAGTAGAAATTCACTAACTTGTAGTTTTAGAAACCGAAAAACCTATTGCGTTGAAAATTCAAATTTTCATTTTCATTTTTCAATGTAGCTACATTGGCTTTATGTTCCATTGTATCTGATACGTAGCTGTGCATGTCGAGTGCACAGGAAAACCAATCCGGAGAACGAAGTTGCGATGCTTTCCTCTCGAGTGGTCCTCGGTTCTCTTCTCTCGCAGCTTGGTTTTTATTATCTTTACCGACGTTAAATTAATGCCGATGATGCCTGAACCGTATATTATTCTTCTGCTTGAGCGGGTGGCGCTGACGCGTAACACTTTTTATGTGACGGCGTAAAAGATGCTCCTGCCAACGTAACAAAATGTGTCCCGCTTCCACTTTGATAATACACATATTTTCTGAAAAGCAGATGTGAAAAAACTCAGAAACTGTTCGGTTGTTCTACACCAACCAATTAGCCATCATCAATCTTTCAATTTGAGAGATATGTGCGCTTATGTAATAGTTAGTAAGCAGGTGAATATTATGAATGTTACATGCTTTTACCAAACTGATATCAAGATAGAAAAATTATGAAAATAAATATAAAGGTCAACTTTCACCATGCAATTTTTGCAAGAAATTTAGGTCTCAATGCATCCTCTTCAGTGTGTAGAGAGCAGATGCATTCTGCAAAAAGAAGTAATCTTCCAAGAACAAAAGGAAAAACGAGAGTTTTCTGAATGTAGTCTGCACATCATATGAGAAATAAAATATTGCTGACCAAAATATGTTGTTCGAGCTTATCAGCAAACTTGAAGAAAAGAAGGCTCAGTTGGCTTGATGAAGGACACAGAATTGACTCTGAAAGACATGATTGACAAATTGTGCTGGGCCAAATTGCACACGCAAAAAATGATCGGTAATAAACGATCATTGTTAAGATCAAACACTCAAGCAATGAGAAAAACAGGTTACGTCATGCCAAACAAAGCACGCGAAGTGGAGATCAGAATGTCATCGAGGCCTTAGAAACATGAAGAGATTTAATGAATCCTTTCATAAATCATGATGAAATCTGGTACGAATATATTAACCAAAAAAACTACTTAGAGATGCTTGAGTTCATTAGCACTCACAGAATTGCGGTAAAACTTGTAAGTCTGCTATTTTGACTTACAAGTGCTACAGTGACTATATTCATAGTCACTGTACACCTTGCGTACAACACACTCAAGAATATTTTCGTTTTATGAGGAGCTACAATAACGATAAGCCAAGGAAAATGCTGTGGTCTATGATGATCTCTAGTAGAAACACAAATATATACCTACCTAGTAGTTTCGAATATGCCAAAGAAATACATGCCCAAATTAGTGATTTTTGTAAACAATATCAAATATTCGAAACTGAAGCAGTTCACATGCAAAATCAGAACTCTCAACGCTTACCTATTGTATTTACTTTTGCAGTCGCAGAAGTCAAATTACCCTTACAGTGGCCCTTCTGAAATATATTTTCGAGAGAAAAACTTCGAAGTGAAGAATGACTTTGAAAACATATGGTAGTACCTTTGCTTAAAATTAGGCTAGAAACGGTCATAACACAATGAACTAGTTGACTCAAGTGTTTCACCAAAGATCTATTTGATATACCTTCAAATATAGAAACTTCACTCTTTGGTAGTAAAAATGATATTAAAAGCATTTGTCACTACCATAACATACTCACATGATTTTTCCTTGCATAATTATCAAAAATAATAATTCGATTTCAAATGAATGCACCACTGAGTCTTTGCAACTTCCTTTGAGTCTTTCAATCAAACTTTATCTTGGATAGGTTGAGTTTAAAATAATATTTATCTTGTATTGCTGCCATTTGAAGATCAATATGTATCTCCAAATCGGATAGTGTTCACAGTTAACTGCAAGATTATTTTGGCAGTGAATGAAGGTCTATTTCCTTCAATATGATGTCAATGCAATTTTACAGTTGCAAGATAATGTTAAAGGCTACCGAAAAATTAGAAGTTATTCTCTAAAATTAGTGTGTTGTCCTTGGAAACCTTTGTAGTTGCATATGTACAATATAAAGTTCAATATATCCTCTAGTCTAAACCGGAACAGATTATACGTATTCGAAAGACAAGGCATATGCTACAAACTTCCTTCAGGATATATGAATATTTCCTCTCAGCACCGATATGGACCAACTTTATTCCTTTTTCTTTCATGAACGTATTCATAATTTGGAATCATTTTTTTTGGAAACTATTTTGATTTTTAGCCGTATTTCAATTGATCACCTTTTAAATTGGGGTCAAACACGAATGTTAATTCTTCTACCCGAGATTCGAACCCAGGTGTTCCATTTTTGCGGAATTTAAACCTGCCCATATTTCTTATATATATAAAATTTTAAACTTCTAAGATATATATTAATTTTTTCAAAGTATAACATCAGATTATTATGTATTTCCAATTTTTCCGTTTTTTTTTTCAGTGGGTTCAGTGTTTCAGCCAAGGCCGCCTCTGCTCATTTCGCACTCGGCAACTCATCTCTTATGGATACTGATGACTTCAGCAATGAGGCTAGAGAAGAGTGGGAGCCTTTGTCGGTGGTTGTTAGTTTTCGATCGCCCCTTGTTAAAATAAATTGGGAGAACGTTAGACTTTGATATCTTGACGATCGAAATGATGTCTCGCTTTCTTTTCCGTATAAATTAAGCGATGAGGAGGAACCGCAGCAGACGATATAAAGGAAATACAATATCTAACGTATTTGAAAGTGGTAGGGAATTTGTAGGGGAGTATAGGAGAGAATTGAACGAATATTCGAATAAAAACACAAAGAATAGAAAAAAGAAATAATTTAAGAACTAAATGCTGAGTTGATGTGGAGGTTATAACAATTTTCAGGAAAATGTATTTTCTCTGATTTTCTACCAAATTTATAGTACCATTTAGAAATTTCAATTGTTCAATATCGTTACTGAAATATCTGCAAAGATCTTTCGAAAAAGGCTTCGTTATACTAACTTACAATTTTAATCAGAAATATTCTTTAGCATTAGTTAACAGATTAGCTTCCTTCAATGTTTGATAGTAGTTGCTGAAAATTTTACAGTGTGAATATTGAAAATTGCACTACAGTTCTAGAGTAATATTGAAAATATATTCATTAAAAAAAATGATTAACATCCTTATAAATTCAAACCATTACAAGAATTTTTGGTTTCACTTTGTTAATCGTCAGGAGTTCATCTTCATGACAAAATTTTTCAATAAGATTTTGAAATGTTCGAGTTTTAAGTTTTCAATTGCATTTTGAAGAATTTACAAGAAGATCCTGATAAAAATCCTGAATCTGAATAAGAACATTTTCAAGAAGTGGTGTTTCTTGTAGAGTCATAATTCACTGCTATTGTTTTTTGTGTAAAAATGTAATTCGATGTTTGCAAATTTGATAATTTGATAAATTTCCCAGCATTGAAAACCTAATTTTGAATTATTTTCGATATGAGTGCATCTAACACTTTTGTTGTCATAGAGTATTAGAACTTTGTTGAATTATTCCTAGAATAACCGTTATCTATTAACAATATACTTATTATTTCATATTATCATTAACCATATTCATTTTTATTATATTCAAACACATGACATGAGTTTTTCAGTGTTTTATTTTCACTTGATGATATAGATTATCGGAATCCGTTAACAAATTGAACTAACATAACAAGTATATTTGAAGGCTTCAATTTGAAATATTTACCATCTGAAGTGTCAATAAGTTGTGAATATTTTTTTTAAAAAACATAGTTCTCAAGTATCGATATATTAATTTTTATGAAGTGTTGAGTAAATTGAAACTCAACACCCCATGAAAGCAATTTGATGATTCATTTTTCCGAGTGAATATATATAAAATCACTTGTTACCCTACCTTCAAAATTTAGGACTATTTTCAGAAAGACTAAGTGACACTTCCACACATTTCTACATTAATAAAAAAATTCCACCTTCCGCAATATATGCGTAGAATTTTCTGATAAATTCGCGCAATAAACGTTCCTACTGGCTAGAAGGGGGAATAGCAAAGCGTTATCCGAGATCAAAAAAGACTCACCTATTGCTCGATGACAACAGGGAGTCTTCTATGCTCACATATGTCGCGTGCGAAATGAAACGTGAATCCTACTAAATCCGTATAAAAAGCTTTTCTGAATCTTCTGATAAACGACATCCATTCGTGGGGTGTTTTATGAAAGGACTTCTGACGAACTTCTTTTTGCCACATCACCTCGTTAAGCTACAATGGAATACATTTTCAATTCCTATACAAATATTTTAGAAAAGGAGAAAAACTAAATTGAATAATTAACAGTGAAAACTACAATTTCAAGCTTATTAAGAAGATAATAATTTAAATATAATGATTAATAATTTGTCAATTTTGTGACAAATTGTCAATTGAATTGGAAAACTCGAAAATAATTGGGTTTCGATGTATTGAAATTTTTGTTTCATTGTATACTAGAGTAGAAAAAGGTCAATTAAATCTAGGAAACTCGTGAAAAATGCCAATAAAATTGGAAAAAATGGGGGCCGATATCAGTTTAGGCTAGAATGATTTTAATTCAATTCCGAACTCTTTTTCGAATGGCATTTCACATATTTTAGATCAATGTTCGAATAAAAATAATGAACGTTTAATCTTTAAAACTTGAAATATCACTGACAATTTTTTCCTATGACATGACATCCATAAAAATTAACTACTATTTTAGTTGTGTCAAAATTGAGATGTCCGCTGAGATTCATAATATGCCAATGAAGAGTACTCTAATTAGAGTAGCCTTTAGGCTAGAGCCTAAACGTTACTTACTTCAAGAGAGCATAAATACTATACACCTTGTATCTGGTATAGTAGATGAACTAATTGTAGTATCATCAGTTTTTCCAGAGTCGTCGCATAGTACCCAAATACGTTGAAGCACTAGCCGACACTGAAGATGTTTCTCGCAGTTAGAGACGAAATGTCTGGAAGAGGAGGAGGAGGAGAGAGGAGGAGAAGTCCATCCGGAAGATTTCACTATGTTTCACTATGGACACCGGCGGTGAAAGCCTACACGATTTCAATATTTTACTAGATTATTCTAGCAAGATGATACTTGATAATTAAAAATCTGGGAAATAGTTCAAAAATTGTTCCATTATCAATATTTATTATAAAATACTTAGACAACGAAAATTAATAACAAGTGTTTTTTAAGGCCAGCTTACTCCAAAAAACGTAATTTTTTTCAATATATTTTATTTATAGTACAAAACATGTTGAGTAATCAATTTATTCACATATGAAAGCACTTATATGAAATTTCTTGAAAAAAAATTTTTTTTTCAAAATGGCGGTCCTGAAAATGCCTGCTTAAACTCATCTGAATCGGAAATGAATAACATCATTTCTTGGAAAAGAATTATCTGAAAGCAAACAACAAAACGGTTTCATGTTCTGTACCGAATTAGCTATGACCTCCAGCAGAATGAAAAATTTTCAATGAAAAAAAACAACAAAATGGCGGACTTTTGAATTTTTTTTACCCTTTTTTCACTTTTAATTGTTTATAACTTTTTTAAATAATAATGAATATTTCTGGTTCTGCTTGAGGCCATAGTCAGACATCTAAAGAGTAAAATGCCGTTTGGTTCATATCGATAAGTGCAATAGTTTTGAAATGAGAGTGTAATTCATGCCAAAAACGTGGTTCGGAGAAAAATCAGTTCAAAGTTTTTATTCGTGAAAAATCGTGAAAAAAGTGAATTTTACTCACATATCCATTCCAGCTTCATACACAACTCCTTCCTGCTCTTCGTAAGCATCATTCTGAAGAATTCTTGCATTTCTCAAAGCAGTTCAACGAAATAACAAGACAATAACAATAAAACAAAGAACAAAACAATAAGACGACCCGAAGGCATGCAGCAGCTGCCGCAACCGAAGGCGTTCGAGAGGCCGGATTTACTGCAGCGCTCCCTAATCTTCTATACCTGCTTCTCGGTCTTGCTGACCTTCGGGCCTAACTCTATACTATTTCTACGAGTATATAGTAGCAAGTTATGAAAAACAAAATTCGATTTTTACAAAATTGTTTGGAGTGAGCTGGCCTTAAAATTTCAAGGGTTTTTTGAGAGAATTTTGAATTTGTATGTCACTTCAGACGTCATAGTTTATCCGATTTCATTTACTACCTATAGGTACCTCTGTTCAAAAACAGGGTCACTTAAAGAAAATCAAACTTTGCCTCGTTCACTTAAAGTTTATCAAAATATATTGAATAGTGTTGGCGTTTACTTGATGTAAATCCATTTTAATTGAATATAAGATAAAATTCAAGCAATTGAACTTTTGCAGAACATAGCAGAGTCAGTATTCTAGTAGTATCTGAAGAAGTCGTTTGTAACGACGAAACGCGTCATGCGATGTTATCGATAAAGGTGTAAATCAAAAGTTCAAGGGTTTGAATTTTAGTTTATATTCAATTATCAGAAAATGTTTTTTCTATTGAACCGGTGTGAGCGGCGCCTTGTTATATATAATAATTAAACCCTTCTGAATATATAGATAGCTGATTATTATATCTGAATACTTGTAACTTGTAATTTGATTGTAGAAATAAACACATTAATTTTTTGTGATATTACATTTTTGAAAACTGCAAAAATATTATTATTCGTTATATAATAAATATTGCGAAACTTGCAAAATATTTGGAAACATATTCTGAAATTTATAATGCATTATACCGAATACACCATTTGCGAATACACCAAATTCTGATTTTTAAAAATATTTGAGTAAGAAAATTGAAATTTTGAGCTTGAGCGGTTTTAGTATTGCAGAATGTTTCCTATAGGTGCTGTTGTCTTTGGCGAGCTGGTTTGTATTAGATGTAGAATACATACAAGTTTAGAAGTCTCTATAATTCTTATTTCATTGAAATGATTTCATTGAATCATTGAAAATTTTCACGCAAATCAGCTAGTGTGAGTGATATGAATGAGAAATTAACTGCCTTGAATGAAAATTCTTCTATTGCCATCTTTTTGTACAAATATTGAAGTTATTCGAAGAGTTTAGTCGTATTTATTATATCTAGTCCATTTCAAATCATACTGTAATTGCCTCAAATAAGAATTCCTTTAATCAATGATAATTTGTACATGTTTAAAAAACAAAAGTTAACTGACCCACCAGTGTTTTCACTTCCCTTTATCCTACCAATGAATTCATTGAAAATAAAAATTCTTTTTCGAACAAAATGAATATAATACGTCGGTGTAGCATGAAAAGTTTGGTGGAATTTAGTCCGATAAATCCAATGGAACGTTATGAAATTGGTTGCGGTATAATAAAACCATAAAATCATAAGGAATAAGGATATATCGAGTGAAAAGAGAGAAACTTGGAGTCATGTACAGGACCGGAAGAAAAAATTCTTCTTAGAATCACTTACTGAAATTGAAAATAAAGGGGTAATTTAAAGGGTCGAAATGAAGTTCTAAGAAGATTGATAGATTAAACATGGACTGATGATTCATAATATTGATGAAACAATTGTATCCTATTATCATTCAACATAAATTTGTCGAAACGCTCTTAATATTCACTCTCGAACTTGATGGGTTTGTTCTCGTTGACAACATTTGTGTAGACAGCTGCCTGAGAGTTTTATCCATGAATATTTCGATATTTTGATTAAGAGTCTCACTATTTACTATATATATATATATATATATATATATATATATATATATATATATATATATATATATATATATATATATATATATATATATGTGTGTGTGTGTGTGTGTGTGTGTTCAGTGTATCTGTGTGGGTAAAAGAATTTCGGTGTTGGATCTCATTGAAAAGTGGGTCTTTTTTATATCATATTCTTTATTCTGGTCCCTAGCTTTCATTAGATAATCTCTTCTACCTTCATCTGAAAAACTAAAAAAAAGCACAGATATTATGGGTTATGCAAAAACGAGAGTGACAAAGACTTATAAAATTATGATTTGCTGTACTGAATTAGCCACAGTAATTATCTTTATTTTATCCAGAAAAAAGTTACAGTAAATTGTAACACATTATCAAAATAAACATATGATGGATTTGTCAATGTATTATGTTGAATTGTCAATGTAGAATGTACTGTGACATTTTGTTGTGGTAAAACATCGATGGATTTTTTAAATGGAATTTTTCGGCTCGTGATCTTTGTACTTCGCCTGTTTTTGATATCTTTCAATTTTCTATTTGTTTTGAGATCATTTTTACATATACAAACGTCCTTATCTTATACAGGACTTCAACCTAGAACTTCTTAGCGAGGTACCTTCACTCTTCCCACTAGGTTACAGAGACGACTGTAATGAGTTAATTTACAGAATAATATGTTCAATATATTGAGGAAATTCGAAGAATTCAAATTCATTGAAATTCGAAGCTCTTACGGTAGTATATATTCATATATATATATATATATATATATATATATATATATATATATATATATATATATATATATATATATATATATATATATATATATATATATATATATATATATATATATATTATATATATATATATATATATATATATATATATATATATATATATATATATATATATATATATATATATATATATATATATATATATATATATATATATATATATATATATATTATATTATGTAGCACAGGAAGCACATTAAATTGATTTGCTTTATTGATATTGACATGAATTTGCAGAAAGTAAATGAGTATTCTTCGCACTTTCATAATTAGTAATTTTGCTTTCATTTCCTCAAATATGATGTAATCAGGTTGGAAAAGTATCAAAATATATTTCCATAAGGTGACATATCTGAAGCCGGCCCTGCCGTTAAAACTCCTAACAAAATATTTCATATTTCATATATTGTATATCCCTCCAGGATCTCCAAAGGACGAAAATGCGAGTCCAAACGACATAAATATACAGACACAGATTCCCTTCCACAGAATTTTGTTGGTGTAATTGAAATATTCGCTTTGAAATATGGACCCTATAAACGAATGTCCGTTGTCATGTTAAACTGAATTGATGTACTTTACGAAATATTATCTGGCTACTCCATTCGGTTGGACATTCGCAGGGAAAATAAACTTTCACTCCATGGTGGACGTAAATATTTAACAAAGATTATTGAACCCAACTTAAATGTGCCGGAAGCAATCAAAAAATTTCCAAATATATATGTATATATATATATATATATATATATATATATATATATATATATATATATATATATATATATATATATATAAGGGACTGCAATACTTCCTGTTATTTTAAATCAGTCGAATTATAAAAAAATCCTATATTAACACGTTTGGTGTCGTGAAAGTGATTAACCTGTCAGTTCTATAGTTGAACGGCATGTTCCTAATTTCGTAGCAAGTAATTGTCCCATATATATCATCATTAATTATATGAGATATTTGCTGGATATAAGTCAAAAAATGTCCAGAATTAAGTCCATTCCCTGAAACCAGAGAATATGGTGGCTCTGGTGGCTCGAGATAATTCTGAACTAACCGTGATGTGTGATAAGATATTCAGTTTGTTTTACATCATCTTTTGGAGAATTAATTATTATTTCTTACTCATATTGTCTGTAATATTGTCTGTAATACAAAGAATACTCTTTGCTTCATATATATTCATATTTAAAATAAAAAATCAGTTGCTGCCATGTAATGTAATAAAAAATGTTACATACGTCAGTGATGTGCATGGGTACAATACTAGAAATACTGATAGTTTTTATATCCAAAGCTGTGAGCTCCCTAAATCCAAAAATAGCATATTCTATGACGGATTTAAGTATTTCAATAATTTACCAAATATATTGGAAACAAGTACTAGTATTAAAATATTTAAGCGTGATCTTAGAAAGTATATTTTAAATAATGAGATAGGTATATAATTAAAAATTGACAGTTCAGAATAAAATATGTAGATTTTTGTATAGCTCCAGCTGAATAAATATTATTATTATTATAATTAATTGAGTATTTTATAATTTTACACGCAATTTTTTAAATTTTTTTCCTGACAATAACAAACACAACAAAAATAGTGAAATCGTTCCAGCCGTTCACGCGTGATGGCGTGACCAAGGGAAATAGGAATTAATTTTTATATATGTAGATTCGGTGTTCATCTAATTCACAAAATATTAGTATGTATTTAAATAATCTTGCACCGATAGGGATATTAAATTGATAATTAAAAATAATAAAACACTTTTGGTAATGCGGTTTGTGTTTGTCTGATGTAATGACGTGAAAATTGATTAATTTTACATCTATGTTTCATGAAAATAAAACAAAAGATATAATATCGCGATGCCGACCAAATTGAAAATCAGTACTAATGATCTACAGCTCTTACATTTTGTGACTATTCAATTTGATCGGGTTCGCGATATTATTGCTTTTGTTGAGTTTAGGAATTCGACATTAGATACTCCAACGCACACACGCACACTGTTTTGATAGATATGACTGAATTTGAACTTTGTGCAGCGGTAATAAAGTGCAAATTGAGTCTTTGACGTTACGAACACACCTACATTGCTTAGACAACAGTGAGTTCCTGTAATTCAATATGAACTTCATTGAATAGCAATAAAGTTCAAATTGACTACATTTTAGTTAGAAAATCTTTGTATGGGAAAAAGAAAAGGTCTCTTTTTAGGGTTTTCCCGCAACTATCCGAATTTTTCTCGCCGTGAAAACCATCCTTGGACCTCAACGGACATTTAGATAAAGAATTGACACAATTGTTCCAGGCGTTGTTGACTTATGCGCTTACAACACATTTTGCGATTCATTTTTATATTATAGATATTATACATATACATAGATCTTGTTCAACTTGGTAAAGGTCAATTTATAACAACTTTCTCACTTTATTTTCACTTTTAAAATATCTCGTGTTCTCGAAGTGACTCAAGCCTTGGTTTCGTATTTTTTCTGAATTTCAGAGCAAATATAATAGTACAGAACATTAATTCTCTTCATGTGATTACGTATCCCATGGTCCGTCATTTAATTGTGTTCTTTTTCCCCAGTTTATGGTGATTTCAGATTCAGTATACGACTTAATCAAAATTCGTGCTCTGTGAAAAATGTTTGTCGTTTGTAACGACCATATTATGGTCGTCATAATCGACCTGGTGTCTTGCTGATATCACCAAACTTCGCACCAAGTTTACTTTGTTATTTTTTATTTTATTTTATTTAATTATTATTATTATTATTATTATTATTATTATTAATTTTTTATTTTATTTAATTACAAGACATTAAACCACTTCAGTGGTTTAATGTCCAACAAAGGACTTTTTTTCAGTGCGTACTGAAGAGAATATTGCAGCCGTAGCGTACAGAGTTAATGAGGATCGTGAAATGTCAATTCGTCGCCGTTCTCAGCATTTGGGTATGCGTTACTCAACCACATGGAAAATTTTACGTGTTGATTTTGATTTGTGAGCCTATAAAATTCAACTTCTGCAAGAATTGAAGCCGACTGAGCTACCACATTGTCTAATTTTTGGCGAATGGGCCTTAGAACAGTTTAATGAAAATCCGCTGTTTCATCGAAAAATTGTGTTCAGCGATGAGGCTCATTTCTGGCTTAATAGATATGTAAAAAACAAAACAGTCGCATCTGGAAAAAACGACAGTTTGGTATGGTTTATGGGCTGTGGCATCATGGGTCCATTTTTCTTCAAAGACGACCGTGGAAGAAACGTTACCGTCAACGGCGAACGATATCGAGCCATGATACGCAACTTTTTTTTCATCAAGATGGTGCCAAATGCCACACAGCTCGTGAAATAATGGACCTGCTGAAGGATGAATTTGATGATCAGCTCATCTCTCGAAATGGCCCTGCGAATTGGCCGCCAAGATCATGCGATTTGACGCCTCTGGATTATTTCTTGTGGGGTTATGAAAAGTCGTTAGTGTATGTGGACAAGCCGAACACGATTTAAGCCTCAACAGGATAACATAACATGCGTAATTCGTGGGATACAGGCCGAAAAAGTGACGCAAAATTGGACCTTCCGAAAGGACCATTTCATACGGAACTGCGGACAACATTTACATGAAGTTATCTCTAAAATGCAAATGCCAAAGGCCGAGTTATTAATTTCAATAAAACTTTCGAATATGTGATGCAAATTGAGTGTTTTATTCGATTAAAAAAAACTACGCTTAAAAAATCACAAATCCCCCATAATATATATATATATATATACATATATATATATATATATATATATATATATATATATATATATATATATATATATATATATATATATATATATATATATATATATATATATATATATATATATATATATATATATTCATTTCTTTTTTATAGTTATTTCAATTTTTTTCGCAATAACAGGATTCATTATATGAAATAACTTCATTTTCGTTGACACTTCTTTGTTGATTGAAACTTTGTCAAAACTAATATAGATTAGTTTTCACAAAGTTGTGATTAACAACGAAACGTCAAAGGAAATAGAGTTTTAATATATAAATTAAGAATAAGGTTTATTAGGTATGAAAATGGAGTGAAGAAATTTACGGTATTTACCTGAGATTTACGTTGCTTGTTTTTGTAACAGCCGTTTACATATGTTTCGAGCTAATTGGCTATCATCAGAACGGCGTAATTCAAGTTATTAGATGTTCAAACTTGGATGTTGATTGAACATCTCTCTTTTTCTCTCTTTTTTTCGATCAACATCCAAGTTTGAACATTAATAACTTGAACTACGCCGTTCTGATGATAGCCAATTAGCTTGAAACATATGTAAACGGCTGTTACAAAAACAAGCAACGTAAATCTCAGGTAAATACCGAAATTTCTCCACTATATATATATATATATATATATATATATAATAAATACCTCAAACAGGCAATAAATCAATTTCAAGATATATATATATATATATATATATATATATATATATATATATATATATAACAGTAATTTTGTCGTGTTAACCTCACCACGTGCGGACATGAATAATTGTATTAATATTTTTACAGTGAAAATTGAGAATTGAAATTACATTTCAAAAGTTTTGAACTCGACTGGGATTCGAACCCAGGTTCTTTGGGTTTACGCCCCACTGCTTTTGACCGCTAAGCTACCGAGGTCTACACTCTGAGATGCAACTTCAATTCATATCTAACAACTCTTTTATTCGTCAAGCTAGTTATTCGACGCTCGGATTGTCGTCTTTGATACCTGCTAGCGAAAGTGAGTGACACCTACCCATCCTCTCAGATGTATTTATTTTTTCCGTAAGGAACAATGATAATTAATTATCATAATTAATTATATATACATACATATTAATATATAATTAATATGTATGTATATATACATATACATACATACATATATATATATATATATATATATATATATATATATATATATATATATATATACACAATATGTGTGAAAAAGTAGAAATGTGTAAGTTCATCATTATTATTTCACTATATACTAAGTAAGTCTTACTCAAGGTAATGCGTTCAAACTCGAAAAAGTATATCATGAAATGTTTGTTTGAAATTCAACTTTTATTAATAAGTAATAGCCTCTGTTACTATTAAGTGAAACCAATTGAGTTATTTATAATGATTGCCAGAGAATTTTTTCATTCTCATCAATTTTTACTCGGGACTAATTAAGATGAAATGAGAGAACTCCTTTTTATAATACGTTTTTAATTATCAAGACCTTCACAAAATTGAGAACTTATTGAACCACAATAAAAAATGTTGAAGTCAACGAAAAAATCAACGTTCACGTGTTTATGTTGTTTTCGAAATTGAGTGATTCAGCTGTCGCAAAAACTTAATTATGGTCTCATTATTTTTTTTTTGAACAGTTAATTGAGATACATAAAGCAGTAGGTATGTAGTAATTAGAACAGTGACATCGCTCAACAAAGCCAAGAATCAATCTTTAAGAGAACAGTTTTCGCAGTATTTTTATAAATGCTGTGGACATTTTGAATCCATGGAAAAAATTATTTGAACAATATAATTAAGTTACTGTAATATTTTGCATAAAAGGTTCGATTTTGACAATAAAAGAGATATTTCAGACGACAATCACCTTTATTTCAATAAAAAAGAAATTGAAAAGAATATTTGAAATGATTATTAAACATATGGTCACATGAAAATCTAGACTGTGCATAAGAAAAAAAAAACACACAAATACAAAACTTTGCTTTCTTTGAAATTTTATAGAATTTAATATGATGACTCATTATGGAATTATAAGATTATGGAAATTTTTGTGACTTTATGAAATTTTGTATTGGAACACTCAACATGGAATATAATATATTGAATAGTGTTGGCGTTTACTTGATATAAACTCATTATAATTGAATGTAAGATTAAATTCAAAAACTTGAACTTTTAATTTACACTTTTGTTGACAACATAGCATGACACGTTTCTTCGTTACAAACGACTTCTTTAGATGCTAGTGATGCTACTAGAATACTGACTTAAAACAAATTTATCAAAACAGGTATAAATAACAAGGGAATATTAGGCTTCTTTGAGTCTGGGTTTTATTCAAGATATAAATGTTTAACGAAGGTGAATTGTTTAATTGTATCTGTTCATTGAACAAATTCTCAGAATTTTTTTGCCGATTTTTTTCTTCTATTTCCTAAAAATCTAATTGACTACTTTTCTGTGTTTTATATGAAATTTTAAAATTATATTTTAGAATGGAATATCTTGTGTAAAACCCAGACTCATAGAAACCTAAAGTTCCCTTGTTATTTATACCTATTTTGACAAATTTGTTGTTAGTCAGTATTCTGTTAGCATCTGAAGAAGTCGTTTGTAACGACGAAGCGCGTTATATTATGTTGTCAATAAAAGTGTAAATCAAAAGTTCAAGTTTTTGAATTTTATCTTTTATTGATCTTGTTATAAAAAGTTTATTTGTCGCAGGGACAAATTCGGATTCTAACTGCAGTTTCTACCTAAAGAATTATATCAGTTTTATACCACAAATATGCAGATCAATAAACTAACATTTCTTCCAGTATCTCATAAATATTGCATGAACCTCAAAATCAAGAAAAAATTAGTAAAAGAATGAATAAGGGGAAACATCACAAAATTTAGATGAACGAATTGAAGTCCATAAATATGCAGAAACCATATTTAAGGTTTTAAACATGAAATATTTGGAAAACAGCATTTCAATTTTAATAAACAACGATTTTAGCATATGAAAAAGACAGAAAATGTAGAGAAATTTATGAAATTTTACATATTCGTCATCATTTCAGATTACTACTATTGAGTAAGCAGATATCAAATATCTCGATTCAATTTATATCGATTCAATAAATCTTCCAATTAACACTTATAGAATAATTATACCACAATTGTTACACAAAATATCTCAAATCTCATTCTTTTCTAATCTACTACCAATATCAAACAGAAATGAACATCAAAACATACATTTTCTGAATCAGAATATTACAAATCAATTGTGTACATCTTAATTCAAAAAGAATAATCGCTTCTTTGAATTAGCTGGCTTTGAATCACTATGAATATTGTAGAAAAATTCATCGTTAGGTGAATCGCAGGTCACAGTTAATAAAAGTGTATAAATCTTGAAAACAGTGTTTTCTTTTCAGTCAAAAATGATTCCAATTTGTATATAATATTATAGGAACAAATCGACCGTTCATATTAATATTCAAGCATAAATTCTAATTGAATTATCTTTATATGAACTTCTGAAGTATATTCAATCAAAATATATCGACATAAATTTTATGTAACATTCTTAAATCGTAATTAACTACCGAAATAAATTTCCCATCTTACAACGAAATCTTGAACAGTAATGACCGTGACATTGGCTGAAACGGGTCACATAATTAGAAGGTCTAGTAAATTTTAGGTCGGATCATTCCCACCGGAAAAAGACCAACTATAGATACAGTGGCTATCATAGAAACATGTAACTACACAGTCCGTTGCGGTCTCCAGTCAGAAACGGCCTTTGCCGGCTTGGACGACCGTTTTTTAAAATATGCAAAGTTATTCAAATGAAATGTATCGGCGAGATGAATCTGCCGTGTAGTTTTTACTCGTGTTTCCTTCCGGTCGGTAATTACGACCACGCTGAATTATCTTCATTATCTGTCTACAATAATGAGCGTTACATTACCAACACACACATGGAGTATCCATTTCTATGCTTACTGTAAACGACACGGTGCGCAAGGCGCAAACGGAAATTTTGCAAACTGTAATTTTTTTTAATGACAATGTACGAAACTGGTTTTTGTCCCAACAATTTGGAAACTACGAATTTTCTGCTCTGATTCATATTTTCTCAAGAGTTTTTCGAATTTTTGTTTACATATTCGACTTCAAAATGTTAAAAAATATGTATTTGAATCTGATTGATTTCATAGTATTCAACAATTGAAGATTTCGAAAGTAAATACTTGTAGATAAAACGCAATTGATTAGAAATTAGGGATTAACTTTTTTCTGGAAAATCCATAAATATCTATGAATATCTATAAACGAAATGGGCTAAATTAAAATTACAACAATTTTCGAATTGTTTTATTTTAAATTTTTTCATTTGTGACTGTTGATGAATAAGTGTAAAGAAAAGATACATATTGTAATAGCCCAAGGAAAAATTTGTTCTAACTTAAATTAACTATATACATACATTTAATTAGTAAAAATGATTCTAGAAATTTGAAACAATTAAGATGGACTAAAAATTTCAGCAATTAAAACCAAGAAAGGAGTTTGTAAATGTAGGAAAAAAGTGAGTCAGTTGTGAAGCAGATTACTAAATAATATTTCAAATAGTAAATATGAAATAGCTCAAGGAAAAATTTGTTCGAACTTAAATTAACTATATACATACATTTAATTAGTAAAAATGATTCTAGAAATTCGAAACAATTGAGATGGACTAAACATTTGAGCAATTAAAACGAAGAAAAGAATTTGTTAATGTGGGAAAAAAGTGAATCAGTTGTGAAGCAGATTACTAAATAATAATTCAAATAGTAAATCTGAAATATTAAGTTAAATTATAAAATTGTTAGCAATTGAATTGAAATTCAATCAACTTGGGACTGAATTGAAGATTATCGAATGATAACATTCAAACTTCATGGAAAATTTAGATTAACAAGTTAAATATCCAAATGATAAATTCCATGCAAACTGATTTTATAATGATTCTATGGTAATTGGTGTTGAAGATTGGAGCAAATAAGGAAGAGTAGATTAGAGAGCCGAAAAAAAAGATAAAATGAAATTACACACTACATTGAACGAAACTAGGAATACCTATATTACTAAGTGTATTGAAAAACTAAAATGAACGTGACGTGAAATAAATAATGCTGTTGAAGAATGGTGACTGAAATGACACCAAAGACGGAAAAACATTCAAATAGAGGGATTAATGATAGAGAATATGGGATAAGAGTTTACAAAACTCAAAACTCAATACAGTTATATATTAATGGGTAGGTATGTGGACTCATTTGAAACGGCTGTAGTAAATATATTGACCGTATAGTTAACATTTAAGAGCAAGAAAAAACAAACACAGTTATATTAAACGAACTATATCGCGGAACTATGTTAATCACTAAATGAAATGAAACTTTGATAATGATCATATAATTATAAAGTTAGAATGAAATTACCATAAAATGAATTATTGAAAATTTTTTAAATGACTAAACGTGTAGAATATCAAATTATTATCAATACATATGGCTGTGATTGTGTAATTATTGAAATGAGTCTTCATTTAGTGTGGAAATGTCAAACTGTAATATTTCTTCATTTCGCTTTTTCATATTTATGAAAACTTATGGAAAACTTTAAATTCGAATTCGAAATAAATATTTTCAACAGGATATTTGATCTTGAAACCTATTTGATCTGAAATGACTTCCCATTTATGTTCAAAAATGTTGATTTTTTGATTGAATAAACAAAAAGAGATTAAATGAATGTAACTATCTCAATTTGTTGAATAGATATTGGTAGCTACTCAAAATTCATCTAAATTCAACATTCGTTTCAGTATACTCAAAACATTTATTCTTTAGTTCATGATGAAAGTGAGCATCGTGTGAAACACTAAATTCTTCGATTCAAATGACTTAAAACGCCAAATAATGGTTGCGATCAGAACCATAATTCTGAAATTCATAGTTCTTTCCTTTTTACATCTTATAACAGATTATAACACATTTTTTTCTCCTATGATTATATTAAATTTTATATCCTATTTTCATTAACCCTACTTCAAAATCAACTTGAAGAGGTGACATTTTTGAATAGATAATCAAAAAACCTTCGAAACTAAAGATCACAAACCCTGATATCTGAATATTAATATAGGAATCCCATATTTTATTTCAAAAATTGGTATAAAATAAGGTTCTTCAATTATCAGTAGGAAAAGTCTATTCTATAATTTCAGCTAATAGAAAGTTTATTCATGATTGAAATTTGAGTCTTCGAAATTTTTAATGAAAATATTCATTCTATTTGGTGAAATTAAATATCTCATTCTGGAGTTTCTATATTTTCCATAAATATATATAAAATAATAAATTGATTCCAATTATTGTACTTTCCACTAATTTTATAACTTATTCTCTGTTACTTTTGTTCGCATCCATCCAGGAGTAAAAATAGAGCGATATATTATTACTTTCTCCAATTTTCTCTAGAAAAATAGGTAACAAATCTATAGGATATTAATATTAATTCCCAATAGTTATCACAATAAAATAAAATACAAGATGAAGATGAAGTCTAACCATAGTTAGTTCAAGGTATATGTTTTATTTGTTCATTCAACTGAAATTAATAAAAATGAATAAAAAACATGTTGAAGATTTGAATATGTTATCCACTTTGTTGCAGTGTAACCCCTCTTTGTTCACGGTATATATTTGTACAAAATACTCTGTGAACTATATAATATTAGATATTATATCAATGCGCATTGATATTTTCTTCGTTTTTAGGACAAGAAATACCTTACTACTTTTTATGAAGATAAAAATGCTCTGAAGAATATATACGAAATTTCAATTCATATAGGATTTCTACATTGACAAAACCTTTTGCAGCTAATTTATTATGATTAACTGAAATTTTAAAGCTTTCTAGGTATCTCCCTATAAGTATAGTATTCGATTGCTTATAAGAAAAATTTTTCTAGTGCATAATTTCATATAAATTCAAACTAAAACTCTTGATAAATCAATTAATCTTCATTCAATGTTTCAATGTGAAAGAAGTGGAGTTGATTCTCAAAATAAATTATTTCTTGTTCAGGTACCTATGTAAAAACTAATCATCGGAGTTGTTCAGTTGAAATTTGAAAATAATTGATAATATTTTGGCTGAGTTATTTTTGTTTTTCCGTAATTGTATTATTAATTAGTAATATTTACACGGCGAGTTCAAATATTTATTTGTTCATTAACTGTAGTTGGCATCTTCGTTAATTAGAGAGAGACATAATAGGGCTCAAATGTCGGTACGAATCGTGTAAGTCACGCTTGATGAATCAACCCAACTACTGGTGCACCAATGGTTTCTCATGCGTCGCCATTTACAATGGGTGAAACCACACAATTATAGATTTTTCCTCATTTTGTTTGATAGCAAGAATTTGCCATTGAACTCTAAGCCCTCATCTGAATGAGTTAATAGAATGCCGGGCATCTTTTTGAATTATAGAAATTCTTCAGAAAATGTTTCTGTTTTGTTTCAAAACTATCAATTTGTTTGGCTTTGGGAGTTTTTCAGGAGTTCGTTCAGTACTTTGTGAAACTTCCATTGTTTTTGTGCTTCAGATTGGAATTTCCTAAACATTATCGAATAAATAAAAATCTAAAACGAAATAAATTGAGGGTTCGCTTCAAATTTGTACGGAAAACACTAAATAGCAATTGAATTGTTAAATCGATCACATATAATGAAATAAACACACAGAGTTAATTAACTCTTCGAAACTGAAAATCGTTTTTAAAAGAAAAATCATGATGGGTAACCGAATGAAAAACTCAACAATTATAATTTGAGGTAGAAATTCTGCAACTAACGAACTATTAGGTAATGAAATTTCGGCACTTAAAATTGGAATTCTTTCAGTTCTTTGCCTTACTTCCATTTTTGTAAGTTTCAGACTAGGATTTCTGAAACATAATCGAAGAAATAAAAATATGAAACAAAATAAATTGAAGGTTTACCTACAATTTGCACGGAAAACTTCTGGAATGTTGGTCTTCAGTTGTTGACTCTGGAATATCAATCCAAGTCAACAACTACAATTTGAGTAAGAAAATCTGTTAACATACGGACTATTAATGAAATTTGGGCACAAAAAATTGGGGATGAAAAGTAAAAAATGTGAGTTACCTAATAAACTCATCGTTTATAAACAAGAAAACTGAAAATACCCTAATTTTGGTTTGAAAGAAGCTTTGAGTGTATTAAATAAGTGTGGAATATATATATATATATATATATATATATATATATATATATATATATATATATATATATATATATATATATATATATATTATGGAGAACATTAAGGATTTTATATGTGTACTCGTATATGTATTCAGCCATACATAGTCTAGAGCAGTTTTTCCCATTTTTTGTTATATATGTGAAAAGTAAAAATTAAGAAATCCGAAAGGGTTGAACTCGTGTCGAGTCTATTTTCGAATTGCCGCCCCTTAACAATGAATTTGTCCCCCTGTGGGTCATGGGTTGGGAACAACAGTTTACTATGTAGATATAATACATATGTTCCATCATGGACAAGATACTTTTTGGTGAAATATTTGAATAACTGTATTTTTTCTGTATCTCTGATTCAGAATGAACTCCTAATAATTATTATTAACTAAGTTGTTATTTTCTTGTTATTAAATTTTCATTCTTTATAAATTTTGACAGAGTTACAATTTGTATCGAAACGCAAACAAGAAATGATTTTTTTTACTTTTACACAGTTTGTTATTTGCTAACGTAATACTATATTCCATTTGAAATCTATACAGATGAAAATATTGATAATTTACGTGAATTTTCTATTGACGTAAACTTGATGTAGGTATTTATATTATTCGTTCACTATATATTTATATTTATTCACACTTTCAATTTCAGTATTTTACTATGTTTTCACTATTTGATCTATATATTATTTCAATTTGGGTTTTGGACGTCCAAGAACCTATGAGCTTCAAAAGGGAGAAACATTCGTCGAATGATATTAGTTTGGTGATTGTCTTCTCGAATTGATTTCTTCTACACTGAAGGAGGAATGACGAGTAACTATATTATATATATATATATATATATATATATATATATATATATATATATATATATATATATATATATATATATATATATATATAATATATATATATATATATATATATATATATATATATATATATATATATATATATAAAGGATTAAAGGTATATGTACTAATACTTTCGTTCGATAATTTTTTGACGGATTATTCAAAAGAACAATATAGCAGAGCTGACTATGTGAAACATGAAGAATGTCTGCATTCTTCTTCAAGGGATAAATGTTAGACAATATCGAAGCCGCCACCTACATTTATTGGAAACGTAAGACAAAAACACTGTTTTGTACTACAAGGTACTCATCAGTTACATCACATCCAACAAATATTTTAAGTAGCCACTCAAGGAAACTTCGAAAAATGATCAACGAGCGTTTTTACAACCTCAACCTAGATGGCATTAGTTCATTCAATTAGATGAAATTGTTCAAAAACTAGAGTTGTAATATGTAGATCTTAATTGATAAGGACGTGTGCAACTTCCAATATTGTATGTATTCATGTGATTTCTATTGATTCCTAAGATTTCAGATGTACAATAATAATCTATGCATTATATATACGTACGACTAAACAGTATATTTCTGTCTTATGACTCATAAGAGAATATTTTGAGGATTGAAGTCGTTTGTTGAACGTCACTTAAATGGTGAACTGTCTTATGTTTCCACAACATCTAGTCACCGACTGCAGTACACTCTAACATTTATCGCTCTTTAACATTTATTAAGGATAAGGGAGGCATTACATTGTTCATGTTTCACATACGCACAGCTCTGCTATGATGTTCTTTTAAATAATTCGTCAAAAAATTATGGAAAGAAAGTTATACCTAGTATACTTTCAATATTGAATATTCACAAGTACGATGATATGAGCACGATAACTACGGATTTCTTTTTCTTGTAGTCGATTTCTTTCGTATATATATATATATATATATATATATATATATATATATATATATATATATATATATATATATATATATATATATATATATATATATATATATATATATATATATATATATATATATATATGAAGTATGCGGAATTCTGCTGGGGTGCCTACATAAGACGAGCGTCAGTTGGATGTTCCCATGATAGATTTTTCAAAACGAATATTCAGAATATTACTTTCATTTCTAAGCCAGGTTTATCTGAAAAAACTCGACAAGACTGTTTGACTCGATTTAAATTGTAAATATCAACAGCAGGCAGCAAGGCACAGACAGAGGTAGGCTGATGTGTCCCTTTAAGCCAACGTAGCTCAGGAAAGAAGGCAGAAGGATGGGCTAAGGATTATGCAGATTCGCAAAAAGTTTTCTTTTAATGCTTTGCATCTGAAGTGCTTTCAAAATTTCAGCGACGTAGGAATAAGGTAGCACGCAAATAGAATCACTTGCATTTGCGTATTGTGGGGATGGAATTTTAGCGACAATAGAACTTTATTTACAGTGGTGTTCTTCTCTTGGCAACTATCTGCTACGGCACGTGTTGGCACGCTTATTGAATTCCAGTATATTCAACCTATAGGGATGTTGACAATTTGTTGAAATTGCTTCTTTATTAAAGATCGACTCTTGGTTAACATATCAACGTATATTTTGATTAAAAAATATAACTATCATATATGGGAAAATATAATTAAATTGAGAAATATAAATTTTCCTGCTAAAACCATCTCACAGCTGCGTTGTTTTAAAGTGATGTCATAAACCGAAAGTTTATGGAATTGTTCGCGATTCATGAGAATTTGTCAGTTTTATGTGTTTTCTTTATCTTTATATAAAATTGAATACATTAGATAATAATACAAAACTATTAGATAAATATAAAAAAATTAAACCAAGATGAAACTAATGATTGAAGTCTAATAAGTGTAGACTTCTTTATATAAAATATAAAATTGTATACAATCAATTAAAATGAATACGAAGATCTTCAGACGGTTTTTAGTGCCTATGTGTAATAGTAAATCAATTACAACACCGAAGAAATTTTTATTCATGTGCCGAAAGATGAAGAAATCAGTAGTACGTAGTTAAGACTTTCTAGAGGAAGCACTAACCTCAAACAGTACCGCTTATTTTCGTAAGAATTACTTCAAGGAAGTTTTGATTAACTATACACAAAATACCATATTATCAATATAAAATACGTCTCCATAAATGCATATTTTCTTTTTATTTAACCCAACCTAAAATAATTTTATTTTACCAGTACCTGTGAAATGAGTAACAGTGACTGCGTATGGGTTAGAGCGAACTTCGTGTTCATGACATACACAACACTTAATCCTACACAAACTTTGGTGTCTTTTTATTTGGACATATCTAACAGCATCACTCATAAGATTTTTTGAAGATCTGAAACAACTAACCAAATGAACTATTACAAACTAGTCATTATTTTATACAAATAATCTAACTTTGTAAATAGCGTGTCAAACGAAGTTCTAAACACGATAAATTATATATGAAAGTTATGAAATCATCTGTTACTAGACTGTTATTTATGTATTAGTCTATATTTACATAGTATCAAACATAAAGCTGTACCTAAAATCCAGAGAGTTTCATCTTATGCATATCCTAACTTGTGTACCTACATCATTCTAATCAAAAACAACAAGCCCGAAATATGTGGTAATTGCTTCATTGCCGGTTGTTAAAATAATTTTTTTATATATTTTCATTATTTCTTCTGCAATATACAGTTTGTTGTTGCTTCGTAGTCATGGTTGGTGATTTAAAGAACAATTCTTTCATGGATGACGAAGCGAAGATTGAATCTTCTAATCCAGAGAGTTTATCCGGAAAAACTAAGTTTTGCCGTTTTGAAAAGGTTTCAAGTTTTTGTCCCATCTTCAGATGTAAAATTCCAATTCCAATGTCCAATTCCAACTACGTAGTTCTGATAAGTGGCAACAAACTCGAAACAAAAATGATGCTTTTTTATATAGGCTATACCGATATTTTTCTGTTTTATAATATTTCCGTAACAAACACAAATATGAAAACATATATCTGCATACACATATACATAAGTTTTTGTGGTAATTGCTATGAATGAAATATTCAAGAAAATACTGGAACATCCATTCGAAAAACTGAAAATAATCAAAATAATGTTATAGTAGAGCTAGCTATGTGAACATGAACCATGTCATACCTCCATTATCTTTCACAATAATAATAACTTCACGATTAATGTTAGAGAAATATTGAAATCGATGCCACATCTGTTGAAAGCACAATATAGCTTTTTCGTTCCACAAGGAATCGTAAGTTGTGACACATCCATCAAAGTGAGGCAATGATTTTAATCCCTAACCACATGATGAAATAATAATAATAATAATAATAATAATAATAATAATAATAATAATAATAATAATAATAATAATAATAATAATAATAATAATAATAATAATAATAATAATAATAATAATAATAATAATAATAATAATAATAATAATAATAATAATAATAATAATAATAATAATAATAATAATAATAATAATAATAATAATAATAATAATAATAATAACTTTATTCAAGGTTCTCATAATACAAATATATAGGTAAAACAATTAAATAGCAACTTTCAATTAAATAACAATTTCTAATTTTGAAATTTATTTTGCCAATTATGTTGCCTAAACAAAGATAATACATTTTCCCACAAAGACCGTAGCCTGTGGTGAGTTATATCTCGGTGGGATATATCTATTATATTCTAAGCGTTTAATGAATTATTCTTCTTCAAGAAAAAATTTCATTAAACACTTGACGCTTCTTTGCTTGCAGTCATAAGAAGGTGTTTGGAGATTTCATTCGCAACCTCACTTGGATGAACGTGGCACAACTGACGGACTCCTTGTAGAACGCAACAGTTGTCTTGCACTTCCATGAAGTGTAGCTTCAATTTCATTAGATCTTCAACATTTATTCCTTGAAGTATATGGAGGCATCTCATAATTTGTTCACATAGCACTACTATAACATTCTTTTTATTAATTTGATTTTTTCATTGAATGTTCTAGTAATTCGAATATTTAATTCAATGCCATTAAGCACAAAAGCTATATGTATGTGTGTGTGCACATAAATGTATTTGTATATATTCGCGTATATACTTATACATATTTTCATTTCCAAAAACTCGTTTCTACAACCGTAAACTAGAAGGCGCATTATTTCATCAAATAAGATGAAATTGTCTAAAAAACTAGAGTTGTAAAATGTATTATCTTAATTGATAAGTGTGAAACTTTCAATGCCAGATGTATTCATGTGCTTTTAATTGATTCTTAAAATTTGACATGTACATTAATCTATGCATTATATATGCATACGACTTACTCTATATTTCTGTCTTACAATCAATAGGAGGGTTTGTGATAATTGAAATCGTTGCGCCTTTCATTTGTTGAACGTGGGTGTATATATATATATATATATATATATATATATATATATATATATATATATATATATATATATATATAAGGTTGTGTTTTGGCTTTTCCATTAACTTTTCATCCACTTGCTGATGTCATTTCTTGCCATAAGGTGTTCTTATTCGAAATTATAAATGTATCCTTCTCTAAATCGACTAATAAATAACGGACCAGCGGCATGTTATCAGTTCCGTAGATCACAGTTGCCATGCAGAAAACCTATGTTTCACGGTGTAATTAGGGTGGAAACGTGAAAAGGGGTCATTTCGACTGTATTTCATAATTTCACGGTGTCATTATTGTCATTAGGGAGTCATTTTTTTATTCATATATTTGTAAATATGTCATAAATCAATTATGCCAATACTTTGAAAATATTGTGGCGGAAAATAATGAGAAAACCACTGTTTGCTTGGAATTTCGGATTTGTATATATCTATGTAGAATATCAAATAATCACGAGGAGTAGTGCGGAAGTTTAAACATATATCGTAAACAACTATCAGTAATTTTCTACTACGTACGTTTTCTAGGCGACATAATTGATCTATTTTGATATGAGGATGATATTTTTTCGCGTTACAATAAATGGAAAATTTTCATTTGAACGATGTTTTGCGTGAAAACATGAACTGTCGTTGAAACGTGTACATGATTAGACTTCATTATTGATTTATAGTTATTTCAATCGAGATACTTATAATCGAACTGATGTCTATAGAATTATTATAATTAGATGAATATTTTGTGTTATGAATCTCAATTAAATAAACTTTATGTGTTCGTTCTATCGATTTCAGAATTGCGAGTTACTTCAAGCCTGAACATTGAAAATGTAAAAGTAGTGCATAGAGTTTTCTTGGAGGAAATATTTGCGCCATTGAAAGAAATATCAGTTCATGAGCAACGATTTATTTTCTTTTCTTGAAGTTATTGAAGTTTATTATTGATTCCAAGCTCCACAATGATAAGCTCCGATGTTATTTACAATTTGACATATCCGAATGCTCTAGGAGACTACAAAAGCCAAGAGGAAGATTACAATTTCAATAATGAGTTGAATGATAACCAAAAACCGATAATTGTTCTGTTTGGTTGGAGTGGAGCTGAAGATAAGTATTTGAGTATCTATTCCAAGATATACGAAGCAAAAGGGTGAGTGAACATATTTGAATTTGACATAGGTTAAATGAAATGTTCAGACATATAAAATATGATAATTTCACAGAACTAACATTTATTCTTCTAAATTGATTCCCAATAAGCTTAATTTTTCAAAAAAGAGTATAAAATAATATGCTCAATTGGTTGTGAAATAATGTACCAAAATATGTTAAAAAAATTTCGATTTGCATATAAATTTTGATATTATCAAATTTTTTTCATTTTATCAACAATTATTTCTACATCCTGTAGTTTCTCGCATGTTCAGGATGAACACACGAATGGTTTTTAAAACAATTGAAATAAAATAAACGAAAATAAGGGATTTCTACCTGTGTGGTGTTTTTTAATGGTTTTCATCTGATTGAAACAGAAATAAAAATGTTTGAAGAGATGGAATACCTCCTTTTATTATATTTTTGAAATGCTTTTTATCTATCCCGAGGAGTTGATATGATAAATAACACGAACCTATTACAATTAATTATATGTCATCAGTAACCACATTTCATATGAACTCCAAGTGTTCATGAACGTTGATTGTCATCCCTTATTTCCCATTGTCTATGTATTAATAATTGAAAATTAATCTTTGGCTACTATAGTGTCATTGGAAATATTTGAGAAGAGTTGTTTCGTAATATTTCAATGAAGATCACAGTTCAAAAGTCATTCTGTGTAGAAGATACAGGTACAGACAGTTTACTGTAATCCTTCAAGTGAAAGAAATCCAAAGCGAAAATCGTTTTTATAAACTAGTATACCTTTATACTTTTATATATATATATATATATATATATATATATATATATATATATATATATATATATATATATATATATATCTGTGTGTGTGTGTGAATATTTATTCATTTATTCATTCAAGGTATTTGAAAATTTCAAACGTAAATATCTTACTTCATATAATTTGTTCATTAGTTGTCAGATTTATTTTCTTTGTTTATCAGATTTATAACGTTGAGATGCATAATTCCCCTGAAAACGATGTTTTTTTGGAGGAGTCGAATTTCAACCAGTTACAAGATGTTAGTAGACTTTTTGTCGAATGAATTTGAAGACAGACTTTACGTAATTCACTGTTTTTCCACTGGTGGTGCTTTCGCATATCAACATTTTGTGGAAGCTGTAAAACTAAATCCCAAAGCTATACAGGTAGATATGAATCTCATTATGTATAAACCTAGGTACATAATTAAATTTATTATCAGAATTTATGTAATTTCAATTGATTGATTTCTCGCACAAACTTTGGTGGAACATTTGTAGTAAATACTTACAATAGTATTATTCAAGACGCTTCAAAATTTCCAGGAAAATTATTTGGTTTACTTGACATAAGTTTATTTTCAACATTGTTTTTTAGTTTATGCAGGTGAAAAACAGCTGTATTAATATTTATGACTATAGAATTTTTGTTCCAAAGAACAAACATTTTTCACAGAGTTTGTGAATAAATTTCGAAACTTATAGAGATTCGTAAAAATTTCATTGGTTTCTTGTAAGTTTTCAGATAATAGGAGTTATTTTTGACTCTGCGATTTCCAAAAGAAGAGTCCATTCTTGGTTCAGCGCAATCAGATCTATAGTTCGAGGAAATTTAATTTTCAATTATGTTATCTCATTTTTTCTTTTGATATTTCATATTTTGTATTGGTTACTGGAGGTAAGAATATCATCCAATTAATACTATCAATTCTCATTCGACCTATTTCTAGTTCATATTGATACGGATTCTTAAAACTAACTTCATCGATTTCAATCCGTACTTTAACCTTCTGAATCAAGATATGAAGTGCCCTCAACATTTCATTTATTCTAAGATAGATACAGTTACCCCATACAAAGTAAGTTTAAATTTTTATTGATGATCTATATATAAAAGTCTATATATATATATATATATATATATATATATATATATATATATATATATATATATATATATATATATATATATATATATATATATATATATATATATATATATATATATATATATATATATATATATATATATAAAATATATATATATATAGAACATTAGAAGTTCAATTCGAATGTGAACTTGTACGATGTGATGCCTGCATTATCCTTCAAGGGATAAATGTTAAAGAAATATTGAAATCGATGCCACACATGATGGAAGTGCGAGACAGCTGTTTCGTTCTGCAAGGAACTCGTCAGTCGCACCACGAAGTGAGGCAACGATTTCAATCCCCAAGCATCTTCTTATGACTCCAAGTGTAATACCGTCAAGTAGGAGGAATCGATAGAAATCATCTCTCAGATCATAGACAAACCAAGCATCGAACGTTCACATCTCTTTTATACCCGTAGCTATCTACTAAATTGCAATGTCTGTTTGACAAATGTCATCAAATGATGTTTTCAAATGTCGATAGGTTGCGTTAGTAGTACGCTCGCGATTGTTTCCGTATGTCCGTATTGACCAAAAGGATGTTATAGTAGAACTACATATGTGAACGTTTACGATCTGATGTTCGGTGCTTGGTGTTTCTATGATCAGAGTGATGTTTTCTATTGATACCTATAGATGAAATTGTGAAGTATTCAATACTTGATGGTATTCCATTTGGAGTCATAAGATGATACTTGGGTATTTAAATCGTTGTCTCACTTCGATGGACGTGGTGCGACTGACGAGTTTCTTGCAGAATGAAAGAACTGTCTCACATTTCCATCATGTGTGGCATCGACTTCAATATATCTCTAATATCTCTAACATTTATCCCTTGAAGGATAACGAACGCATCACGTCGTACACGTTCACATTTCGTGCTCTTTTTCTTGAATATTTCATTATATATATATATATATATATATATATATATATATATATATATATATATATATATATATATATATATATATATATATATATATATATATATATATATATATATATATATATATATATATATATATATATGATATATGATTTATTGCGTGATTAAAATAGTTTATACTCAATGTTTTTAGGTTAAAAATTAATTTTGGCAAAGTTGTGATATACAACGAAACGTCAACGAAAATAAAGTTTCTAACATTTTTTATATTTCCTTCAGATAAATCAAATGAAATCATATATAACACTATTTCAAACTTGTTTTGTTATAATTGATATAATAAATAGTATTCAAATTGAACTTTCATATGAATTATTTTATTGTTGAGACTCTTGAATGATAATAAGGAAAATAATATTTTCAACAAAATATAAAATTTCTGACATTCGATACTAAAATGACTGTTCCAAAGAGTTCTCTTCAGAATGCAATAAAAAAAAGTTCTATTTATTTATTCATTCAATTATACGGACGTGCCATTAAACTAATTTCCAAATATAAATTTATAAAAAAAAAATATTCAAAACCAGATATAAACTTATACGTTTAGGATTTCATCAATTGACAACATATTTGGAAATGTTTGGTTAGAACACAGAAAACCAGATAAGTGGGTAATGTTGATTTATCTAGGTTTCGAAGAAAGTCCAAGCAACCAATGAAAATTGATACTGAATTTTCTTTCCACAAATATAAGATTGATGATATGACTTTTTCAGGATGTAGAAAGTTTTGCAGAGCATAGAAAGTCCCTGGGAATTGAAGTCAGCATGAAAATGTATGAAGATAGTCAACATGTCAAGCACTATCCACCGAACAAGTTGAGCTACACAGAGAGTGTCTTTCTATTTGTGAATAAATGCTTCGAGTCGTCTATGGTTTAATCTATGACGATAGATAATGACAAGCTGCCATCATTGAAATGCTCAATATATTATAATTATCATAAAATGTGATTTTGCTGCTCACTGAGTAGATTATTTGTTTTAAATCTTTTTGTCTAGAGTAGTGTGTCAATATTTTTCATAACCAATTATTACTACTGAATTACTAATAGTTGATACGAGATTTTGGTATTTAGAGTTTATATGGATTGGATTTGGTATTTAGAGATTATATGGATAGGAACCATTTCTTCGAAAATCGAAATTAATCAGAAAGAGGCTACAGAAAAAAAAGCTGTATGAGTTTCTCCTATGTGACGCATTATCTATCCTTCAAGGAATATTAACAGAGAAAATTGAAAAGAGTCATAAGATTCATAAAATATAATGTTCAGTTAGATAAGTGCTGTACAGTTTGCAACGCCTCAAGGGCCATGACTGAAACCATTTATGTGCTTGCAGGCATTCGGTAATGAATTCATGTTTTCAAACCTTTTCCGCAAAGGATTTCTCAATTTTTGTCTAATAACCTTTCGCGGGTGACAATATATGGATCGTTGCCCACCATTTGGACAGCCCTGAGTTAGATCATGGGTTAGAACGGTGGAATAACAAAAAAGTAATTGAGGAATATCTAAAGGATAATCGCTTTCTTAGAACAAATAGTGATTTCTCATGGCATACGTTAGTAACAAAATCCAATAATTTCAAGGATATAAGCATCATCAAAGTTCAGAAGGATGGTAAACAGAGAAATTTCATTGCAGTAGTGGAAAAAAATTGTCATCACAACTCAATTTGTAAAAATTTCAATATCATGAAAAATTAATGAGGAAAAAATTGAAACCTTGTCGCAGTACGTACAATATTTTACAATAATGAGAATTCTTTGTATTTTTTTGTATTGTGCATAGCCAAGACTAATAATGCAGTTTCCCTATTCCTCTCAAATATTATTCAATAATTTGTAGCAGAAATACTCACAAAATTTCCGGAAATAAAATTTCACAAAGAATATTTGTAGTCAATATTTTTGAGATTGTATTCAACAATTTTGCTTGGAAATAGCATTTACCTGCTCACAAATAAGGTCATTAAAGAACTTTTTTATACAGATTAATTTCATACAAATCACAATTAAATGCAATCATCCGAATGTCCTACGTCTATATTTAGGTACAGTAGAATCAGTAACCTCAAAAAAGAGTTATTGCTCTCATATAGGGCTGTGAATGAGCTTCAATTAAACAACATGCAAATAAATAATACTAAAGCCTCACTGAAGATTTAGTAATAAATTAGGAATAAATAAAATAAGAATACACAAGGATAATTTTTTTAATGTAACTTTAATATATGCAAATAAAGTATCTGTATATGGTCAATTTTGAGTTGAAAAGTCAAGTATCCTTGTCACTATATATTTTTCTATGACAATGCTATTTGTTACGTTACAGTCTTATAATTCTTGTTGAAGAGTTCTGTGGAAAACCACTGGCAACCGTGGCTTCAATGAGATAGATCAATATTAGTTACTTAAGGTTAGCAATGGTTTATTTTGAAACAAGCTGAACACTTCGTTTAGTACATAAACAGTGGAATTTAACAGTTTCAAAGGTTTGCGTAGGTATATAACTTCAAAATTAAATTTGAAGTAATTTCAGAGGTTGAAGCAGCAAGTATTTCAGCGTAGACATGGGCTCATTGAAATGGTCTACATCTAAACCGAAAAATGTATCACCACAAACATTGAACATGTTCCAGTCGACACAATCTATAAAACTGAAAAGAACGTTTGCCTTGTAATGTTCTGAACATAAATGACAACTTCTTCACGCATTTTATTATTTTCTGTAGATGTATTCTATATGTTCAATAGAGTCAAAAACAGCCGAGAGTTATGGTGTCTATTTTATGTTCGAATTCAAATCACAAACAAATGAAAAAAGTTTATCTTTTTCAAAATAATGAATGTTTGTTCTCGATGATGTGTATTTGTTGAAAACTTGACTTCCTGCAATTTAAATTTGCATTTAGAATTAACCTAGTGCGTCTTGACGTCTCGTTCCTTTTCCTTGCAAGTATAGAAGATGAACGGATGGCATTTCAGTTAAGTCTGTCGGTTAGTAGAGAAGTTTCGTAACCAGCGTCAGAGGTCGCTCGCGGTCCTTCCCAGGCGATGCCGCCGATAACATGTAAATCACCGCCGTGGCGGTTTCCTATAAATATTCATTTCTGCGACAGATGCCCAGCTCGACCGGAACCGAAAGTTCCGCCAAGAGCTCAACCAAAAATGTGGGATACGACCAAATGGAAGTATGCCGACCGCTTCTGGCCGCGAATTTACGGTGTTGAGTTTTAACCCTGGGGTTGTGGAATTAGAATTACTTATACACCCATTGAAAGAAAAAGCTCGTTCCTCTATTTCTACAAAAATCATTATTTTTTATTATTTATTTTGACATTATTTTCGAAAATAATATTCGAAAATGTGTTTTATTCTATGATATATTTTTGAATAAGCATAGTACTTTTTCTATGACTTTATAGGATATCTATAAGTTATAATCTATGACCCATTTTTCCAAATTGATTGCATTGGGATCATTTTGATTTTTTATGAACTTAAAAGTTTCGTTTTGAAGATTTCATTTCAAATATTTTTTGAAATCATTCATAAAATTTCTAGTTTATAGAGAATTAGGTACACGAAACTCAAAAGCTGGTACTGAATTATGTATTCATATCCCTTCATTTCACCATATGAATACTAGGTACCTATTTTTCCATTTAAGATAGTCATTTTGATTTATGATAAACTATTTAGGTACAATAAATTGAAATAACACACTTGGGTTAAGTTTCACTAAATATGTTAAAAACTCTACATATGTTTCTGGTGATTAACTGACTATAATGAATATATTTAGGGAAATTTGAACCAAGTGTTTTAATTTTAATTTATTGATTTTAACATAATGTTTCAACAAATGATGAGCGAAATATCTGTGTAATTCAACTGTTTAAGTGCATATTTAGACCTTTCAAAAATTGTAGTTCGGTTACCTAAAACTAATATTTTCCCATCATTTGGAATTATATACTTATAAATTGTAATGAACGTGCATTCTGATCAAAGAAAACTGATCAGAATGCACGTCTATTACACTTTGAACAATTGATCAAAGAAAACTGTCCTAATGCTTTTAAACATGTCATGTGCATTTATTTGTACCTTGTAATTTTGGAATCGAAATAAAAAATTGATGTTTAGATCAAAACTTTCGATTGATAGATCAAAAAATTGATCTATTGAAAAAAGATGAATTCATCTTTTACTGATTTGAAATTATATATAATAATAATTCTTATATCATTATCAAGTTGAAGCATAAATACCCAATTCGATATAAATGAGACAATTTCATTGAAAACATGAATATATTACCTAATTCTTAAAATCTTTTATTTAATATAGGTATATAAAATATTATATGAATTTTCTTGGTATTTCTTTATGTTATTAATGTAATTCAGAAGCTTGTATTTTCTTTTGAACTCTGTAGGCACAAAAAACTATCGAAAAGGAAATTAATCAAAAAGTATAGAACAGAATAACGAGTATTTTGCAATCTCTAGAGAATCATCTCAAAAAATCTTGAATTCAATCGAAATGAAAGGTATGATTTCAATTTCCATATAGGTGATAGTGAAAATAAAAATTATATTTCGTTAAAAATCCAGCAAAATTCCATTGTTTTCAATTATAGGTATCTGTCTGCTATATTTACTTTTCTAGATAACTTATGTTTAACAAAATAAGTCAGTTTTTTACATAAATATTCCAATTTAGATCCTACATTACATCAGTTAAATTATATTCCAAAGTTAGCAACAGTTCGTAAAGTGGAAGTACTGGTATTTTGGCCTTTTCTGTGGTTTCCCTGTTGTATCTGTGTACTAATGGTTCCATAGTATTCCTGTTATTCAGGTCCTCAATGAATTTTATGCTCATTGTTTTCATTCTACTGGTTATTATTGGTTGCACTTCTGTTATCTTTTATAACAGAGTATTTGAAGGATTGTGTAGCGAGTTGTTGGGGTGCCTCAACTTAGTTATTTTCCTTAGTCAAGTTCTTTCTGCTATTTCCAAGTTGCTAAGTGCCGTTTTTGTTGCTTTCGTGCATATCATCTGACCATACTTCAGTAGTGGTCTGCAAATAATTTCATAAATAGAAGTGGCTGTTTTTTGTATGTCAATGACCTGAAATGTCTGGCTCGTGTGATGACTGCCCTTTTTGCCCCTTAAATATGGAATACAACAAATGATAAATTAAAAACAAATATCATGTTATCAATTTCGAATATTTTGAGGAATGTACGTAAAAGGGGTATTCATATAGACATCAACTTCATCCGAATTGTATGGAAAAATATACATCTTACACTGACATAATATTCAATATTTTCAGAGTTAAAATACGCTGATTGATGAAATTCAGGATTTTCAATTTCATTATTAATCATACATTTATTCAGTATGGACTAGGTACATTAAAGTGGCACTTACTGCAAATTTGAAAAAACTAATGTCTAATCACTAAACATTTAATCGACCAAGTAGCCAAATTGTTTAGTAGATTCTATTTTTTTTTTGAATATGTATCAACATTTCAAAATAGAGAAAGCCTATTCATTTAAAAACTTTTTTATTGTTATTGCCTATTGATTATTCGCTAAACGATGTACCACACTTGAATATTTTTTTAAAAGTGCATAACTTGTGAATTCTCAACTTTTTTTCAACATCTCCACATTTTTCAAAAGTGATTAATTTGTGAACTCTCAACTCACTATCAATATCTCTACAACTGATGCATTGTGAATGTTCTTCTTCTGAACATATTCTTCATCTGTAACAATAACAAACTAATGGAAATATTCCTAGCAAAATAAAATAATGTAAATGATCAATTTTGAAAAACAAGCACATAGGGCTAATAACTAATCCTCCAATGCAATCGAGGTACTTATTCATTGATAAAACTAATGAATAAATTGAAAATTTTGTGGCAGTTCATTCGAGAAGGATCTCGAATAGAATAAAATGTCTTAAAACCACTGAAATGTATATTATAAGTACCTACACCACTATCGATATGTTCGATCATTATCGAACATATCGATAACATCGATATATACATAACATCGAGTACATTTCATCTAATAAGTATGGAACATTACAAAATTTTCGAAAAAGAAGAAAAAAATCGTGGATGAATATTTCTTTTTTTTTTTCAGAGAAAAATTTCATTGGTTTCAAGACTTATGTTCTTCAGGATTTAACTAACTATACAAACGCAAATGTTCCGAATATATTGACTTAATTATAGAACAATGTGGAAAATATGGAAGAGTGTGATATAAAAATACGGTAGCTATATATTCTGGAGATCTTTTTTAGAATTAGAAGAATGAAACAAGGTTATGATTGCAAAGATGAACTGATTACTCATCCAGTCACTGGATATGAGTTTTCATCAAGAAAAGTCTACCTAACAGCCCATGGAATTGGCGTATATGCAATACCCAATAATTAATTGTTCATCATTATATCTCTTTAATCATAGTAAAACGCAAACACCTATGCCTTCGCCAGAACTTAAACCTATTAGTTCTATCTCACCATAGTCGTGTGTTGTTCATGACTACGCTACTGAGACGGAAATATTCTTACTGTGATAAGCTTGTACATCATTTATACAGAAATTACGCAACAAATTTGGATTCTCTGTTAGCCTCACCAACATTTTGCATTCTTACCAGTTCGTACAGCTAGAGAGTATACAATAGTCTGAGTTCATACCTATCTCTGGAATACCTCAGGGGTCTAATTTTGGGCCACTGTTTTTTATTTATTCTGTTCGTAAATGATCTGATTGATAACATTGACTCTCCATTTGATGTTCGCAGGTGATTTGAACTATATCATGAAATTAGATCACAGGATAACTATATTGAACTTTAGCTCGCGCTGGATCATCTTGCCAGTTGGTGTGAGGTGATTATTGGAGTTTGAATGTGTCAATGTGTAACGTTGTCTCTTTCACAAAGAAAAGATCAAATTGAGTGTGATTATAGCTTCAGTAGTTAGGTTTTTTCTCGTTCTGATAGGGTGAGATATCTTGGTACAGAGTTCTGTCAGAGACTTCACTTATTTCCACCCAACTTATTACACCTGCCTCGACAATATATGGATTAGTTTAACGCAATGCAAATATTTCAATAATTCCTAAACATCCATATAACTATTTAATCGCCTAATAAATAGCAAGTTGAAGTGTGGCAGCATGATCTGGCATCCTATTTACACTTGCCATCAACGCCATCTTGAAGCCATTCAGAGAAGGTTCTTGAAATTCTTAGTTTGGAGGGAGGATAAAGTTTATCCACAGAGAGGAGTCAATGATACCGAATCATTGAGTCGATTTAGTTCAATCTTATTGCAGGACAGGAGAGATACTTTATCACTAAAATTTTTGTACAAATTACTGTACAACAGTAGGATTGATTGTCCCCCTCTCTTTTCCGTATTCTTAATTTTGAATAAACGTTAATTTCGTATTTCTAGGTAAAATTCTCATAGTACAGAATTATTCCACCTAAAATCTTCGTTCAATAGAGGTGCTAAAAATTCTGACATTCACTTTGACTCCAAACAAGTTATTATTAGGAGTTATGTGAACAAAGGTAATTGACTAAAATGAGTTGATTTAGATTGAGTTCTTTGTAATATTTCATTCAATTCTATTATTTAGTTATTAGTTATTTTTTAATTTTTTTTTTCAGATTAGATATATTTATTTTGATTAGAGGCCGTCCAGTAATCTTTCGAGCTCCGAAAGGGGGGGAAGGTGTCCATAAAAAATCACGAAATATCACAAAGGGGTAGGGGGTGTAGTAAAATATCACGAGTATTTATTTTTGCGGCAAATGCGCGATACTCAAGCGAAAAGCGGCGTCCAAATTCGAAAGCGACTTGCAATGTGCCTTGATTCACCGTTGTGGCTTGATGAAACCGATGTTGTTCAACAAAGCACTCTACAGCGAACTTGCAAGATGCTTACCCAGTTATTGGTGTTAAAGAAAGTCTTGATAATCCGTGGTCTGAGGACATTGTAAACTAAATTATGTTCATGTATTACCACAAAAAAGTTTTTCACATTCCTTTCATTATTTTTATGTTAGTCCAAAACAACTGGCAACCTTTTTGTCTACCTCTTAAGGTTATTTTTAATTTTTTTTTTCTATAACAAAATTTGCTGCTGATACTTAAATCTATATTTTATAATAAATATTTCAAAAAATACTCGATTCTTTTTGTAGGTAAAAAAATACACGTGGTATAGGAAAGGGGGAGGGGTAGTTTTAAACTTCACTATGTATCACCAAGAGGGAGAGGGGGTTTAAAAATGTCAAAAAAAACATAACGTGATTAATGGACGGCCCCTTAAATAAATGTATTAGTCTTTGTTATCTTTCTTTTATTTTATTTATTTTGTTATTATTCAACATTGTGTTATCATTTTCTGTAATTGTGTATTATACATGTTGAGAATAACGAACTTAATAGAATATAATATAATATCTGGAGCTGTGTAAATTTCTATTTTAATTAATATTCCAACTTATAACTTCGACTATCTAAAAAAGAATACCGAATACTCAATAAAAAAATATATACCTAATGCAATACTCTTGAGGATTCGCAATCTCCCAGGAAGAGGATTGACTTCTGTACTCAAAAGGTTTGTATGTTAGAAACCTTCTTTTCATCGGAAGAATTCTATGAATATTTTAGGATTTGGCATTCTATGAACCAATAAATCCGACATTGAGTTGTTAAAGTTTTTAGCTACTTTGAAAATTCTGTCTTAATTTGTCAACTAAATGAGTAACTTGTAAAAAAATTCAATCAGTGTAAAATCCAGAATAATTGTATAAAAATTAGCGTTATGTTTGAAAACAATATAAATGTACCTATTAAAAATTTAGTGCGGTTCCATGCTCTCCAGGGCTCCATTTTGTAATTTATGTTGTAATATTTCTGAGGTCATTAAATATTTACTTACTCACCACTCAGGAAATATACATACTTCGGTACGTATTTTTCATTAAACCATCAAAAAAAAAGCTAAACGTGTGCAGTATCAAATATCGAAAACGTATTTATATCAATCAAGTAATTATTATATATTTTTAAGAATTCGCAAATTGAACATACAAGGGATGACTTACTGAAAATAATATGGAACATAAAAACTCATGCACCTACCGTAAATTTTATAGATTTTCAATTTCACCCTACTCGACCTGCCATATTTCACACTTCAAATTTACTATCCCCGTATATGGAAGAATAAGTTTTCTATAATCATTTAGACACTAAATAATTTCCCCAGGCCGTCAACACGGCAAGCATAGAAAGGAAAAGATTGATGACTGG